>JAQFYM010004570.1:0-15152 GCA_034694785.1 Agrenia bidenticulata
CAAAGTCAAAGGCAAAGGCAAATGAAGAAGACAAAGGCAAAGGCAATGGCAATGGCAAAATGCACAGGCAAAGGCAAAGTCAAAGGCATAGGCATAGGCAAAGGCAGAGGCAAAGGCAATGGCAAAGGCATAGGCAAAGGCAATGGCAATTACAAAAGCAATGGCAATGGCAAGGGTAAAACCAAAGGCAAAGGCAAAGGCAAAGGCAATGGCAATGGCAATGGCAAAGGCAAAGGCAACGGCCAGGCATACGGCATACGGCAAAGGCAACGGCAAAGCATACGGCAAAGTATAAGGCAAAGGTAAAGGCAAAGGCAAAGGCAAAGGCAAAGGAAGAAGGCGAAGGCAAAGGCTAAGGCTAAGGCAAAGGCAAAGGCAAAGGCAAAGGCAAAGACAAAGGCAAAGGCAAAGACAAAGGCAAGGGCAAAGGCAAAGGCAAAGGCAAATGCAAGGGTAAAGGCAAAGGAAAAGGCAAAGGCAAAGGCAAAGTTAAAGGCAAAGGCAAAGGCAAAGGCAAAGGCAAAGGCGAAGGCAAAGGCAAAGGCAGACGCAAAGGCAAAGGCAAAGGCAAAGGCAAAGGCAAAGGAAAAAGACAAAGGCAAAAGACAAAGGAAAGGCAAAGGCAAAGGCAAATGCAAAGGCGAAGGCAGACGCAAAGGCAAAGGCATAGGCAAATGCTTAGTTTACATTTATTCGTTTTATATAATTGGTTTCAAAAAAAATTGTTTTATGTATACACTGCGTTGCTGGTATGCAAAACCAAAAAAAAAACCTCGTCTTTACGGGTTATAATATTTGTTTATTGTGGCAATTTACGTTTTTTTTTTTCCTGCCACTGTATATAATTCAAGCACAAAAAAACTGCAAAAAAAAACACTTGTCCTAATTTTTGGCCATTTTAATATGATCATATATAGACCGCGGTTATATATTGACTGATTCGCTGCACATTGCAAATCCTTTTTAATAAGAAAAATTTGATTTAACAACGTTCAAGACGTACTTAACACTACAATATCACTTCAACATTTGTTTCATGTTTTACTATTATTTGTTAAAATCATCCATAAAACCAAGTGTTTTTTATCCTTTAACCTTGTTCTTTTACTAGCAGGAACCGCTGAACATTATTACTCGTATTTATTCAGACAATTTTCAAAAAAAGTTGCTGGTGACAGGGTTCCTTTGATTTAATATCTATTTTGCAACGTCTATATGTCTTTATGTAACATGAAACATGCATTAATACAAGCTTCAAATTACAAAAGAGTTTTAATTGCGTAAACACTTTGTTTATGTACTATATCCATATGTAACTGATGCAAATATATAGATATACTATTTTTATAGGGGTGTCGTACAAAGGTGCTACTCTTGGCATAAACAATATGCTAAATATAGCAAGATGATGCGTGTAACTGCTTTGTAAATATCTTGTAATATCGATTAACATGCAGTTTGCGGGTTGATGTGCTTTACTTTGCACAAATTACAGGCGTATTGCAGTTTTTATATGTATTTTTACGCTTGTTATCTACATATATCATTTTTTATTCGCAAGAATACCGTTCTGGTTGTAAATAAAAAGTTTGTAAACCCTATAAATGCACAAAAAAAAGTATATTATAAAACATATGAATAAAACAACCATATGAGACAATAAACTGTACGGCATTGCAAAATAGAATACTTGTAAAACTTTTGGTGTAGTAAAAAAGGTTGTATATTGGAAAGCTTTTTAGAAACGTAACAACTTTTGTGGATAAAGTAGAAAAAACAAGTGTTGATTTTCATATACAACTGCTTATGTAATCTTATTGCAACGTATCTATGTTTCAATAATCTATGCAGCTTATACGTGTCTTAGATCAAATATGCCATACAAAAGCAAACAACATAAAAAATGGAAAAAGGGCAAAACTCTAAAATAGTTATATACTGTCAAGTTTACGTATGACAAAACGTACCAAATAAATAGTCGCTACTACATTAATAACCGTGTGTGGTTAACATTGAGCCTTATCTGCAGTCGTACCGTATGAAATCAAGTTCGAATTCGCCGCACAATATGCTCGCTATAATTTCTTTACCCAGCAACGCAAAAAAAACTAAAATATGATGCCAACAATAAACAAAAGGTAACTGTAGAGTATATATGCACAGATATATATATTCATTAGTTTCTATGCATTTTCAAATGTATTTTTTAGACACAATTTTAAGCTTATATATCTAAACGTAATTTATTATTACAAAAATTACTCGCTGACCATTTCGACAGCAGTTGGTTAAGATGCAGTACGTCAAGATGAGTAAGTCAAGATGCGGTAAGTCAAGATGAGTAAGTCAAAATGCGTAAGTCAAGATGCGGCTTGTAAAGATGCAATATAGCAAGATGCACAAAGGTAAACTAGTTTTTCGTGTCTACTCTTTTGTCTAAAAATTAAAAATGCAAACAAAAAACAAAACTTTTCTTTGTATATATACATGTTCACTAAAATAAAAAAAAATGCAAAATACTAAGCAATAGAAATTTTGCAAATAAACTCTATATAAACTACTAGTAGCGTACCCAGTGTTTTTCACCGAAGTTTTTTCTAAGTATACACAGTAAATGTTTAATTATTCCGACAAAAAGTTCGTCTTTTTTAAAAATGCTTAGTTTATTTTTTTCCTTATAAAATAATGTTTTTTTTCGTGGGTGTTCTAAAGCAAAAAAAATCTTTTAATGCCAATTTACTTCTAAAATCGGGGCCCGCATTATAATACACGTGATGGGGTCAAACCCTTCAACCCTTACTTCAATACGCGAATGTAGTTTACCATACGAATTTCAATAAGCTTTCCTGTGCCATTAAGCGACATCTTTTGCACTACTGTCTGACCATTACAAATCTGTATATGCGTACAGTTATGGCAGTCAAGACTCGATAGCTGATGTATTCCACAGCACATAAAGGCATATTATAATGATGGGAAACTTTTTATGAATACTCAGTACAAACATTGTCACAAAATGACTTTGATAATACTTTATTCGCGCTGATTTTCTACACGCTAAACAGTGGCGTGGCCAGGGGGGGCACAGGGGGGCACGTGCCCCCCTAGAAAAAAAAACTTAGATTGAATTAAAGGGGGGGGGTCTTTTTTCCTGCCTCAAAATATGCGAAAAAAATATTTATATAAAATTTGTATTTTTCAATAATTCTTAAATTTTTTTTCAAAAATGCAAAAATATTTTTTTTTGTCGTTCTAGCTCATTTATTTTTTTGTGCCCTTTCCTAAAAAAAATCCTGGCTACGCCACTGTCGCTTAATCCCGCGAGATCCCATAGAAACTTGTTATTTGGCTGTGTATTTTTAACCTTTCCCTGCAATGAATACACAGCCTCCACGTATTTATGATATTTACTGTATGCGAATGGTGAAAAGAACGGTGATGCATATATGATGATTTTAACGCCACTGAAAATACTTATTTATTAGAAAATATGTTATACTTCGGATCCAGAACAGTCAATCGACCTTATTTTTGTATTTTAATGTCATGAATTTTAGTTATATGCAGCCGTATTGTGTTTTAGTTCGGTACGAACCAGTAGTGTATATTTTGCAAATCAACCAGAAACTTAAACCAAAAAATTGTTTTCTGCTAGTTAAAAGGTAATTACCTTTGTTATCATATTTGTTAATGTCTTAGTTTATCTATTCTATAGCAAAATTTCGAGTAGATCAATTTTGTACTCGATGCTTTTTAATTTTTTGTTTTAACATTAAAAAACTATTTAACAAATCTTTCGACAAATATAAAGATACAAGCAGAAAATATTAACAATATCTCACGTAATTTTTGATTGACCACTGCATGGAAATTCTTTTTTTTTTAAAAAATTATAAATAAATTAAACGCAACAGGAAGCACTGAAATACTTATTTTTTTTTCTTATAAAGTCCTAAGGATAATTCATATTTTATATCGGCGTTTTCGTAATTTTTTAAAGACGCTTGCGTGTAAATCCTACTAAGACTGTGACCGATCTATATAAACACTTGTAGAAATACTATGGCATAGTAAGAAACAAATATACCACGCTTTTATAGAGAATTATAGAACAAAATCATTGTCATAATTTTTTAACTACATTTACTTTGTATAATTATATTTTATACTTTTAATCTTCGTCTTGCGATTGATTACAACGATCGTTCAAGAGTTATGATTTTAGTCAATTTACGCATTTTGTTGTTGTTTTGCGCGTCAAAAAAGTTTTAATAAATTGTTTTTAAAAAAATGATATCGTTTTTATCTTGATTTAACGTTGGCCTAGTTTTGCAAAAACCAGTTACAAAATCTTGCCTTTTTATACACGCAATTACATTAGCTTTCTTTTTTTATAAGTGTAAATAATCTGTATATTGTTATATAATAAAAGTTTAACTAATAAATACCTTATGTTACACTTTAACGTGAAAAGTGTAAGTTTTTTTGTATTTATTTTTACGACAATTAAAAGATGTAAACATACAATTAAAAGTACATTTGTGTAACTATTTTAGAGGCGTGCATTAAAATTGTGTTTTATCACTTAAGTTTGTATTTTTGGACGAATTTAGTAATTACGTAATGAGTACAGGTTCTAGTTACATTGAGAACCTTTGTGTAATAAAAACCAGAAATTGCCCCGCAAAAAAACAAAACTGGTTTAAAATAAGTTTTTTCTGTATAAAATGAGGTGTTTTGCATGTTTTTTGTACATAGATAGATGATTTGCTGTAATATATTCGATATTTTTATGTTCCTATACAGTGTTTTTAAGTTTTAGTTATTGTTGTACTTCTATATCGTTATAGATAAGAACAGCGTCGACGGACTCGTCTGTAGTGACAAAATTACCTTAAGAAGACAAAAGCGTGGATAAATGTGCACACGAAATAAAACCTTGATGCAATACAATATAAAATGGTAAATTATGAATAGACAAAAATAACAAACAACGAAAAGTTATTGTATGCTGCAGTGTAAATACATTTTACAAAGTTGCGAAGGTACACGAAAACAACAACGGAAAGCTGAAAAAGATGAAATCGTTAACATTTAAGCTTGAAATAGTAGAATTAAGTACGAAACAAAATATGTTAGCTATGTTTGTTATAATTATAAAACAATACTCTTTATTTTATGTCTTGGAAAGTTTTTGTACATTGCATACGAGGCGCTGTATCAATTAGTGTCGTAGATATATAAATAATCATATAATTACTAAATGTATAAATAAACAAAAAAATAACAGATTTCGGTCTAAATAGCAAAACTAGGTATTTTCATAATGTTTTGATATGTATACCGTTGTGTTTTTCTATTCATATTAATATTTCACTTCCGTATTTATGTATTCTATAATTATTTTTAGTTTTCCCAATATGAAACGTTTTTTTTTTTTTTTTCCACCCGGAAGTCGGCAAAGAATTGTGTTAATATACTAGCTAGCATTATGGCATGCTATCATTGCGGTCAGGTTATTTGTTACAAGGCTTGTCTTGCCTTGCTTGGGTATACGTCTGTCAAATCGGTGTAGACCGGTCAATATCCAGACTATGCAGTACATGTTTTTTTATGGTGTAGATAATACTCGCAACGTTTATATGTACATGAAAAACCTTTTTGTATGTTTAGGCCATATAATGGATTTTATTTGTACAATTAAAAGCGGTTAACGATTTACAACAAACGATATGGCAAAAAAATGTTACAATACTACAGTAAATAATCATTTATTTCGTTTATTAAAAAATACATGATCGCGCACATATAAGTACTAAGCACATTTAATCGCCAGCAGCCAACTAAAGAACGCCAAAGAACGATAATTACATGCAAGTAAAAAAAAGCAACTAGTCTATTTTAAAGTAAGATTTTTGCTGTTTATTATTAAAGTGCATGTGATAATATTGCACTTGTAGATAATTGTGTATTTTGGGAACTGCATTATAGCTTGTGTTTACTGACTAGCAATTGTTATATTTTTGTGTTGTTTGACAGCGTTTTTATTTGCCCCTGTACTATTGTTTTTTTGCAACTTACTATATGCTTACTTCTTTTCATGCATCTGACCATTAATTTTTTATCACATGCCTGTTTTTTACTCACATTAGAAGTTTTTAAAATTGCGTTTTTTTTTAACCAAAATACTATATTATTTTAAATGCACTTTCTGGGCAATAGAAAAATGCTTTTTTTGTGATTTATACAACTTATACTATTATTGGTGCGGATTTACTAAAATTACCATGAGCAAAAAAAATGTAAAGGGTCTTTCTATAATCTTATATAGTATTTACACAGGCAAGCGTAATATATAGTTGTTTTAGTACGCTGGACTTGCATTTTTGTTTTTATACTTGTTGCTTACTCCATTTATGTGCTAATTACAAAATGGTATTTTTTTATAATTTTTGTAAGGTCATGTTTTGTCACTAGTTTTACACAAAAAGTATACGATTAAACGTTTGAAAGAAAAGAACTATAAAAATCGATGTTTTAGCTGTTTTATGGCTAATATGTCTTTTTATAAAACAACGGTATAAGAATTGTAACAAAACTTACAAAAGTACACTATTTTACTACAATTATTTATCACATAAATACAAAAAAAACTGTACGTTAAACAACAACTAAGATACACGAAAATGTGCAAATAAAAAGTGTTTAAAAGCATTATAATAAAACAATACATAGTTTTTACTTACATCATAGAAAACCGGTGACAAAATTTACAAGCCAAGATTAATTGTGTCATTTTTAAATACTGAAAACTGCATGTATGTACATTTTATGCAGCAAAAAAAAAGATGTTACTAGTACCACACGTTTACCGTACTCAGATACTGTAAATTGTGTATATAAGCAATCTTTTAATAAATTTTTGTATAAAAAAAACAATTTAAATGCAAGTACGAAAAAACAAAATTCAAGCTCTAACAATCGCACAACAAAACAAATTTATAACGCTGACAAAAAAAAAAACATCAACAAAAACAGTAACCGTTAAAAATGCAAAATTTTATTGCATGAACCATTCTAGGTTCTTAAAAGTTCAATTTACCTTTACTGCGACCAAAATGCGAACAATCACAAGAAATTGTAGTACGCCTGACACTGTAGTTAAAACATATATACAAAGTACCTACAGTTGACATTTATTGAAATGCATATTATGGTTTTTACAAAAAACACCAATAAAACAATACCGATATGGCTTCCATACTATTATCTGCAAAAAAGTGTGTAAAAAACCCGGATTAACTAATGTACATGTAAACTTTGGATTGTGCCTTTTACTTTTTTTTTGACATTACAGTCTAAAAAGCTGGGTAAAAAAAACTCGTTACTTTGCAATTCTTTACTTTACAAAAATATATTAAAGGTTTAAAAAAGATAAATTGTAATCTTAACAACAATGCTTTTTGGAAAAAATTCGAAAGCAAACATTAATACCTTACAAAAAAATGCCAAGACTGTCAGCATAGCTGCCACGCACGTCAAAAGTCATAGTGACTCGTCAAAAAAGTGTGAAGAATGTCCCAAATTAATAAACAAAAAAATAGTTTTTTGAGAATACGACAAAAAAAAAGGGTAAAACGAAACAGATAGCACAATACTAATAATACACAAAAAATTACAAAATAAATATTATAAAAGTGAGTTTTTTTACATCGTAGCAGATCCGAATCCAACACAATTGTTCCGAGAAAAATTCCATCTGACTTTTACATCAATTTTACTATTTAAAACTTACAGTTGTAACCGTAGCTCTATTAAAGAGGTTTGGTATTGCTTTCATATATAACAACACTTTTTTAAACTTTAATATACAGGATTACATTCTTTTTGTACTGTGATGAAAAGAAAATCAATGTATTTTCAATAATTAAAATTGAAAATTCCTCGTAAAAAGGCAAAGAACCTTTATGTTCATATTGATTTAATAACCGCAGACTACGGCGGGCAATTTTTTTATGTTTTGATAAGACTACGTTGCTTTTGGGGCCAATAATACAAGAATAAGCGACTAAATTACAATGTAAATTAACTATGCTATATATGCATAAAAATGCGGTAGCAGGTGCGCAAACGACACCTCGGACGGAGTTCGACAGTTTTCTGTAACTTTCGCTTGTATGAACATTATAAACAACCTGTAAATTAAGCTAGTTGATATATAGGTTTTACCACAATGATTTATTACGTAGGTTTGGGATAGATAATATTAGATAAACAATAATTGAGTAGTAGATAAAAAGATATATAAGCACAAGATCTAATACAAACAGTAGGTTTTAGATGGTTTAACCATTAAAAAGATCAAAGTTTCTGAGGGCACACCCAAATATTCCGCTAATTAAATATAAATCTTTTTTTTGTTGTTTTATTGTATGCGTGCATAACCATGTATAACCTTTGTTGAGCGCTTAGTCTAATTAATAGGCCATTTATTCTTGGTTTCTGGTTTTAAGTGATATACATATTACAGATGTGTAGAAACTACCATCTTCTTTTACTGGCTGCTTAACAATTGTTAAAACTGCGCCCACTTACTGTAATTTTATCTGCCAGCATCTTTCCAGTAGAGGCTAAACAGATATTTTTTTATACAAAAACACGTTATCAATAACTTTTACGCAGGCTAGGAGTACAAAAAAATTTACCTACAAAAGAAATCTTTTGCTATTTGTTGTGGTCAAATGTGAAAGTTTTTTTAATGCGAATGCATATTACTTGGTTTTTAAATATAACGACGATATTGTATATTGCAAACTACATAGTTATTTGTGTGAACCTAATAGTTTACAGACAAAATATTATGCTGTTAATGTTTTCCTTTTTAATTGTTTTTTAAGACATTAAAATCTTCAAGAAATTACTTGTCTTACAGAAAAACGTTTTTTTTTAAATCTGCCATAATTACAGTCCTTTAAAATTTTAACCTGCTCATTACAAGGTCTTTAGTGTTTGGAATTGCCTTGTTCAAGCTGTACTTCGTTATACAACGACTATATATTTGCTAAGTTTTTATATTTTTTTTGACCAAATTGACAAAAGTTTTGATTAGAAAAGTACTTCCGTTTTTAATCTTTTAAAATTACTAAGACTGTGGTATAAGACTTATGCATTTATCCTTCTACAGTTCGCATCGCCATAGTTATAAGTTTTTTTTTGTTGTATTGTGGGACGTTTAATTTTTTTAATTTTGCATCTTTTTGAAGATCGGTATGAATCAAAAAACTATAAGGATTCTGTTTTTCTTTTTGCAAATTTTTTTTATACAAGACAATCAATATCTATATTGAGCATTATTTATGTGTTTAGTTTAACAATTTTTTTTATAAGATATAAAAAAAATATTCAGGATTGTAAATACTATAGTAAACATAGCTAATTGTTTTAAAAACTAACCTGAATGTTTAAATTTCCTTTTTTTTGTTGCTTGCAGTTAGTCAAAAACTTTAGACATTTTTGACAATTAATATTAGGAACAAGCGAGTACGAACATAAACAAGTATTACAGAATATTTTTTTTCTTCTTATTCTTTAACTATTAATAGTTTTTATGTAAGCCATCGACTGTTCCGGTCATAGCATGTAGCAAACATTTATGCAACTTGTTTTTATTGTAATTAAAACTCTTCTTAAATTTTTATCTGTTAACTTCATGGCAAATTAATACAAAATATGTTTTCATAACGGTGTAACATGAAATATTTTTTTTATGCAAAATATGAAAAAAAAAAACAAAAAAATACAGGCAAAATTAATATTAAACCAATTTAAAAATTTATTTTGAAGTTTAAATACCGCCGATTTTGCTTCGAAAACGTCTGTGTGTTTCTTATGAGTTTTTTTGAAAAATCTAAAAAACTAACCGATTGCTAAAATAAACAAAAATTAAATATTCCTAAAATTGTTTTCAAGCATTTTTCGGTTATACAAAAATATGTAGTATATTTCGCTAAAAGTAAAAAAGCCCACTTTGGACTTTTCAAAAAGCCATTCTACTTATTTTATGCGTAAATAGCAACTTAATTACAAAAAATATATTTTAAATATTTTCACAACAAGTTTTTTTATGCAAAAAAATTAAAATGTATTTAAAAAATCTTTCTTTAGAAAATTACAAAAAAAAGCTTATTCGCATGATGATGTCTTTTTACTATAATACAAAAGTAACAGTCAATACATATAGCTACAGTGTAAGAAAACAAACCTTTATACAAATATAAGTGTTTTTATTACAGCAGTGTAAAAAAATATTGGCTTTGGGGAAATTATTTTTGTATTTATTTTGAAGCTGTTTACAATATATACAATAGCTTGTTGTAAAATTACGCAAAGATGCTGTCTAATTACATGGTTACTAAATAAAAGTAACGTGTACAATACCAATATGAATTTTGGGCCTTATATTTAGTTCGTAAACAGTTTTTTTTTGTATAAAAACCTTTTTTAGCCCACTTTAATACAAAAAACCACAATAATTTTTTGTGGCCATGTCTACGCGTTATTTAACAGTTGACAAATGTTTAAAATGCATTTTATACCTATGCCAGGCTTTGCATTCAAATTTCATGCAATCAGCAATCAAAAAATTAAAAATTAATTGTAACTATTTTTATTTCTAAATAAATATTTCCAAAATATAAAAGATACAAATACAAGCAAATAAATGCATTCTATTCTAGGTTTTTTTTTACTTAATTACGTTCTTTAATTCAACTGTATTGTATATACGGGCTCTATGTGTAACGCGAGTACTCGTTTTATTTTTTTTACACCCAACCTGACACGAACATGTAAAATGTCATATGTTAACAGAAAATAAATGTATTGTTGTTTTCCTTTTTCGACATTTTAATATAAGTAAAAATGAGCGCTTTTGTGTTGGTATAAAAAGAATAAGTTTCTGTAACACTACAGATGCTGTAGCAAATAAAAAAACATTGCATTTTTTTTGTTACTTACCATAAAAGAGAGAGTAATTTAAAACATGTTGCAAGACTATAAATTACTTCTAAGGTGTTTTATCTACAAAAAAATATTCGCACGTTTAAACTGAAAAATCCTGGCTGCATAAGAACTTTTGCATGCTTGTCTAGTGGAGAAATATATTACAGTATATGTAGCGTAAAACAAAAAAAAAAAATTGTTACTGGGAAATTGCTTACAAATTGTCGAAAGTTTACTTAAAAGACAACTCTATAATGAAAAAAAATCTTGTAGCGTCGTTTTTGCGTAGGAACTTTTTTTAAACATCTGCAATACTTAAACCACAGTCATAATACTGTTTTCTAACAAATCGCGGTTCTCCTATTTTTAAAAATCTAAAAGAAGGTCGAAAACTGGCGTGTTTCCACTGTCAGCATTTCTTCTAGGCAAAACCATTTGCCTTGTACACATGTTTAAGTTGTTTTTTTTAAAAATGGTAGGCATATGTTTTTTATCTCATGTATCGAAAAAAATATCTAATACCATGTTTCCTCCTTAATTGCTTTACAAAAAAACCAAAAGTACATAACCTTTCAAATTGTCATTAAAATCATTTTAAATAGTGCGAACTGCGTAGATTACAAATGTCTAGTTAAATTCTAATTTGAGCACGCGAAAATTACAGTAGCATGCATCTAAGTACTTATCTTGCTCAATCAGTATTGTGCGGTATTTGTCGGGTTGCTTGGAACCTAACTATAAACACCAGGAAGCACGTTATAAGTTTTTTTGGTATTTTCCAATACACTTTACTGTATGATGATGCAAAGAGAAGATGTGGATATTCTTTTTCTATTTTGACAGCTGTATTATACATGGGTAACTTGCTTTTTGTGCATTTTTGCAAATTTAAAAAATTTGGTAAAGCAAATTAGCTCATGAAAAACTAACTTGTATTAATAATGATGTACTTAAGTGGCGTTCGAAAGAAATACTGTACAAGGAAGGGTTTAAAACAATATCTGTACTTATAAAAAAACCTTATTATGTAGCAGGTTGTAGAGATTTATATGCAAGAACAATTTTGGCAACAATTACTTTGTATGAAAAAATGTGTAACTTATCTGTAACATTAAAAAAGATTATATGTACGAACATTAAATAAAAAAAGGGTCTTATCGCTAAAAAGCTACATAATTTTTATTTTTTGCTAACTATATAAGTAACCCATAGAAAAAACGATCTTTACGACAAGAATGAAAAATGTCAAATTAGTGCGCAAAAAAAATCAATTGCGTACATGTATATAGAAAAACTAGTGCTATTTTTTTAAAACGTTTGCGTTTGGGTATAGCCTGACTAGTATATGCATGGCTGCAGCTTATAATTCCACGGTTGGCAAACTTATTGGAACAATTAATGTTTATAGAAAAGTACTCAAAAAGAAAAAAGTTATTTTACGTTGTTTTTATATTTGAGTGTAAAATTTGCAAAATGCAGAAATCATATTTAAGGTCTACAAAATGTGGTATTAGTATAAAAGCAAAAAAATAACATTTGCATTTGACGCAGGCGTACTCAGACATTTTAACCGGAAAAAAATATCTAAAACATATAAAAAAGTCTTGTAAACATAGATACAAAATTAGAAAAACTGCATGGTTACTACAAAAAATTGCCGTAAAAAAGTAAATTTCTTGCCAAAACGGGTAGAAAAAAATAACATCTATATAAATTGTAACCAGATATGTAATACTGTTGTAAAACAAACCTTCATACACTTTTTTTATACAGAAAAAATGTATAAAACGGCTCGCGAATGTTTTTTTTTGCAAATTAACATATAAAAAAATATACAAATACTATAGATTGACAGTTTTTTTTCTAAAACTGTAATTTAATAGTATATAGGGTGTCTTAAATTATTAAAAAAATTTACTCCCGGGATACGGGAGGTAATTTTTTCTAATCCCGGGATTCGATTTATATTTGATACTGTAACGGGATTAAAAATAAGAAGCTTGGTAGCACTATTTTTACTTTAAAATTTTCGCTCCAAGTCAGTGACCTCGTAATAAGCATTAAGTTGACAAACTTCTATCCCCTAATCTTGATCTAAGCTTAGTAGAAAACAAAACAGCGGCTGAAAATGCTCTTCGCACTCAATGCTTGTAGGTGGTATTGTAAGAAGCATATTATAAACCTCTTCAAGAGCAGTGCCACGTTTATTCTCATTTGCAAAAACCTGAATTTGTGTTAAAATACTGTTAAAGTCAACATTACAATCATTTTTCGCTTGATTACCGTTTTGCAGTTCAGTTTGTATCGCGGCATCTAAATTAAAAATGTTTGTAGTTTCATTGCAGCTATTTGTTTTCACATCATCTGATAATATTTCTTCGGGCTCTTTCTTACTTTCTACTGCATTTTTATTAATAAATAAACGTGTATAAATAGTTAAAATATTTTGTTCAAGTTCTCTTAAACGGCAGGTATTTCCATGATTTTTTTCTATATCAGATTGGGGCGAAATTTGATATTCAGGATCTTAAAATATATTATGTGAATCAATGACGGCTGCATCTAACTGGCTTTCCGAATGTCCCCTATATGAATGAAACAGTGTTTCGTTTTTAAAATAAATGGTTTTTCCAAAATGTAAATAACAAAGAACTTTCATTTCTACTGATCTTCTATGATTAAGCCGTAAATATAAACTCCGAGTCATTTCAGCTGAAAATTTTAAATCAATACTGATAAGATGCGAAAGTAAATATCTAAATATAATATCAGCTGTAACAAGATTTGATTCTTTTGTGCATAAGGTCTCTACCGCAGTCTTAATCGGTTTCAGTGTTTAAAAAATAATAAAAATTATCTATTCTCTAACTTTGCTTATTGTATATTTTGAATTTTAGTCTAAAAGTGACATTTTAATTGGTATTAAAAGCTCGTAAAATCTTTCTAGCTTTTTAACAAGACAATGCAATCTTGTTTTACCATCAAGTTTTACTATTAATTCTTTGCTGTTCGGAAATATGTTCATGATATGTTCTTGTAATATTGTATCGTTTTTAAGTAAGGATTTTCTAAAATTCTTACAATACTGTGAATTTTCTCACTGATCAGAGCCACATCCCTATTAGAAAACATAACTTCCTCATCATTTGTCTCATAAACCTCATCTATAAAAAAAACCACATCTTCAAGCATGCATTCAGAAGCCTTATCATCCTCTTACCTCTTTTACCTTTTTTACCTCTTTCTCTGTTTTTTTTAATATTTTTGTTTGAAAAAACATCAATTACTGCTAAGTAAGCGATATGTGCAAAGCATAATTAGTGTATTGATGGGCATGATATGCCTAGTTTGACCATAATACTTGATCCATCCGTAACAAGATCTACGATGTCGTTCTCTAATGTAATGTTAAATTTAGCAAGAAATTCATTTATCATTTTAAGAGCGGTAAAAGCATCAAATTTGCAGTCAATATGCACCAATCAAAAATTTTTATGCCTTTGGTATGTATTCATACTATAATGACATATAATATTTAAATATCGTCGATTACCAATTGATGTCCACTCATTCCTGTGATATGCTTGATTTTTTCCCATTGTTTTTGATTGTGTCAAATAATTACCAGTATTCGTTTTTTACTTTTAATCCATACCCCGTACAATATTGCTTATTGTTGTCACTGAATTTGGTAATAAATATCCATTATTCTCGAAAAGTCGTCTCATAGTAAGAGATCTAATAAAAACTCGATAGGTCTGTCTATCGACGGCTACCATTCGCGCTATCGTTCCCTCCATGCTAAAATCTTGTGCACCCAAATACATAAGAAGACTTGACCTTTTCTTCACATCTGGGGTCTTCTTATTCAGCTCTTCCACTGCTATCTTTTTACCAGCAATTTTGTTTAAATCATGCATTGATCGCATGTGTGTTTAGCGTCCCCTTTGTCGATCCTTCTTTGACACGTATGAAATTTTTACATGATTTGCATTCTACTACATCTGGATTTGAGCATTCATTAAAGAACTGTTTAACATGAAAAAATGCATCAATTGTAGCTAAGTCTGTAAAATTTACTCACATTGTTTGTCATGTCAAGTTTCACGGGCTGATATCTGCTCGATTTTTTCTTTTTCATGGGTAATAAA
>JAQFYM010004571.1:0-15150 GCA_034694785.1 Agrenia bidenticulata
CTCTTACGGAAGTCAATGACCCGCAAATGTCCTTCTTAATACAATAAAAAAAATAGCTCGTACAAGTTCTGCGTAGCTAATGGTTTGCGAAGCAAAATTATGATATAAATATAAAACTAAATTACGAAAAGTCTTGACTGAATGTATATATACAAATGAAAGTTGTATTAGTTATGCTACAGTATAACCAAGCTAGACTCACTATATTTGCATACCTAAATTATAAAAATGCAGGATTCTGTATGCTTAACTTTACAAAATTTATGATGCTATTCTTGGAAACGCCTACTGTAAAAAATAAATTAGTATACGAAAATGTGGGCGTATGGATCTATAAATAGGAGAAAGAATTTACAAACTATACCAGAAAGTTTTGATAAAAAAAAAGAATCCTAGTAAGATGGCAAATATTGACACCTACATTGTAACTCATATACAAAAAACCATTTTTTGCCGTTTGACAGTAAATGTACTTGAACTTAATAAGGCAACGTCAAACGAGACCAGAATAACTACACAGGAGTAAATTTTGCATCTTTCTACACACGATTTTTATGTTCAAAAGCAATATGCCGTAAAAAAAAAACAACCTATGACTTACTGAAAAAAAACAAGTACTCGCTATTAATAAACACGAACGCTTCACCGCAAAAATAAAAAACTTTTTTTTGTCTTTTTATTGCCTTTAGTACTTACTAAAAAAGAAAAGGTCAGTATAGACATAAATAAATTATTTTTAAATGTATTAACTGTTAAATAAGATCAATGGCGTAGGAATGGGGAAGGGGTGGGGTCTAGGGGGGCTCAAGCCCCCCTTTTTAAAAAAAACAGCGCCTGAATTTAAGGGGGGTCTATTTTTGTGCAGAGATTTTTTTGCTAAAAAATTCTAAAATAAAAAATAATTAACATAAAAAAATTCAAAAAAAAATAATTAAGATTTTTACATATTAAATCAAGTTTTAAGGCCATATTTTGAAATAAACAATGACTGCCCCTGGTCACAAAATCTTCCTGCAAAGCCACTGCTGAAATGCTTGATTGAAAATCATTATGTTATGGCCTAGATAATCATTTGTGTCAGTATCGCAATTTCATTTAGTATTTTTGTCGTTCTTTTTGTTTTTGCATGTGTTTGAATTTATTTTTTTAAAAAAAATGGTTTTACATTGCTTTTTTATTGATTTAGAACATTATTGATATTAAAACTTGCTTTATTTACAAAAAATTAAAAAGTGTTGGTTTTTTCGTTTTGGTGCCTTTGCAGTGTTTTTGGGTTAGTAAATCAAGAAGAGATAGTTATTTTAACGCCTGGTAAAAAATTTTTGGCGCTTTTAAAGGAATTTTGGGTGCTAAAGTTTAATTTTGGGTGCTTAATACTACTTTCCCATATAAAAAACATTAGTCATGAAAAAGGCCTGGCATGATATATAAAAGAACACAAAAATATGATATTAATATAATGAAAATAAAAAGATTAATAGCCTAGGTTGAGGCCTGGCGAGTTAAAATGATACATATACAAAGACATAGCGATGACGAGAAAGGAAGTGTTGACAGATGCAACAACATATAATTCAATACAATTTAACTAAATTAAAAAGAGACGTAAACTGAGATGTATAAATAAGACAAATTAAAATTTAGTAAAAAGAAAATACGATACAAAAACGATGAAGATAATACGATAAAAAGGTATAAAAAAATACGGTACAATACAGATGCAAAAACCTACTATATATAAACAATACAAAGAGGCCTCTAGAACGATATATAATATGGGGAGTTTTTTACTGATTTATACAGAATTATCACAAAATTGCAGCAAAAAATTACAGAATAAGTACATGCAAATGTTGATTTTTTTTATGCGGATCATAAAAATCAAAAGAGAAAGTTCCGGCAAATTGACAAAAAATAACCATAACAAAAAACACATAATATGCATGCGAGTAATATAAATGGAATGACACAAAAGCAGAATGACTATAATTAATATACACAGACATAATAATAGGCATGTCCCGATTTGTATATATTCAAAACATCGATTTTATATATATTAGATTTTATATATATATAATAACAATATTATATATACAAATTTTGTGACAAACTAATTTTCCAAATTTTCTTAATGGCTTAGATGCACCAAAAAACTTATAGATGAGCACCGTAAAGAACTAAATGCTGCAACTGTATAATTTTAATAGTAAGAAACATTCCACATATTTGTATTCCTGTCATTTTGTTCGGGGATAAAATATTAGTAAAGTAATGTGGATTTTACTTTTCATAGTATTATTTATATATAATTTTCTTTTTGTATATATATAAATAGGTACGCAAATGATTATGGTATTTGATTATATATAAACGAAAGAAAGACAAATAAAACATTTATTAGGGCATGAAAATAGAATCAACAATAATGCTAGTCTATTTATTCTGTCGATAAGGCAGTATTATACTAAAAATTACCAGATATGCTTTGAAAAATTACAGTTTTTCCCTTTTTGTATATACTCGCTTTTGTATATATATAATTTGGGACATTCCTATGGACAAGAAAGTAAAACTGGAGAAAAAAGCAAACAGGAGGCAATAACAAACGAAAAAATATAATATAATAAACGGCAAAACTAATAAAAAAACGACGTATAGAATCATTTACAGGATAATTACTAAGTGAGAATGAGAGCCAACCAGTTGCGAAACAGAGACAAAAAAGCAATATGCACTAATTACAAGATGCACAAGCGATTTTATTGTAATAATTCATATACTAAGAATAGTTTTATGCAGTAAGAGCTATACATATACACCAACGCAGCACGAATGGAGAGAAAGTCCAACGTAATTTTGGGGTTAAATAAGAGGGATGTTGGACATTAAGACTCTGTGTCAAAATTACCCTGACAAATCGGTGTCTGTTTTTTTTGATGGTGTTTCAATTACTCAAAATTTTTCTATAAAAGATAAATATTAGTAAAAAACCAGTTCAATGTTTATATATTTTAGTTTTATTTTTCCGCCGATTCCAACGCCATTTTGCTTTAAAAATACAGTTCTATTTACAATATAACTAAAATTTGTTTTATTATGTAATACGCGTCGCGGCATAGTCACAAATTTAAAAAATATGCTTTTTTTGCTAATTCAGTGCCTTATAGTGGAACAATGCTTGCGTAATTTTGCCATAAAATATTATCGCGTAATACATTGCTAGAAGTAAATTCGATAATATATTATCTTTCATGCGTTTTTATTGACGTTTATATACAACACCAACTTGCCATATATGTAAAACACATTGTTATAACATTTTTGCTATTCTGTAATTTTTTTGTCAGGTAAATTTATATATCTATATCATTTCAAATAGCATGTGTCTTAACACTTTGTGTTAAAATATATGTTTTTTGTATTTCAAGTTATACTCTCATATTATTCTATAAGCAGCAACACCTTTACACAAGTCAAACAACGAAAACCACTTATTTTAGCTTTTCATTGCTATAAAGCAGCACATAAAAAACAATTAATTTTATTTTTTTGTATCGCGCGACAAAAAAGCATGTACACACTTAAATTATAACTAATGTGTAAATTGATATGATACTTCAGGGGCTTATAAAAAAACGTTGTTCACGGTAAATGTGTCGCTCTATTTAGCGTTTAGTATACGTAACGTATACATGAAATTTAGATATATATTAGCCGCTATATATTTGCATAAAGTAACATGTACATCTAGCATCTGTATTTTTTTTGTTTTTCTGTGGTGTACTTAAGATGAAAAGATAAGACGACGTTTGTTTTTATCATCTGGAAAACCATTAAAATTAGAGAAGGGAATAACATCAAATCGCTTAATCAACATGTTATGACACATGTATGAGTAACGGTCGTTTTTTGTACCGAAACGTTACAGTTGGCCACGCAGTTTTATATGGTCGCTTATTTTTTTAAATAGTAAATTTTGGTTTTATTGACTATAATAATAAAAGGGTTGCTCTAAATACTACTATAAATGGTAATATTGTTTATATATGTATTTGTATGTGTTTTTGTAGTCAGTTTTTTAATTCATTGTATTGCATAATAAAAAATAATAATTGCACATCTTGAAGTATTAAAAAATCTTTTTGTTAAGGATTTTTTATGCGTTATAATTAAGAAAACCAATCCGATACCGATAATAGCGCATAATATGTAAAACCTGTTGATAGAAGAAGATAAGAAAACAGCCAAAAAAACAATTTTAAACAGTATTTTTTTAAGATAAATAATATTTTAAACAACTAATTAATTCTTATGTTTTTTCGGGCTTTTTGAATAATTTTATATACTTTTAAGTGCTATAGATGATCTTTTTAACAGTTTGTGTTGTGTTTTAAAACATTTTGATACATTATCTATACAAAAAAAAAAATTAAACATATGTCTAAGCACCTTTACCTAGTTCCTATTATAAAAAAGACACTATGTGATTATATATCGTATAAGACCTGTTAATGGTATATGTATCGTATGATTGTAAGGTCGTTAAAAGACAGTATATACTGGTATCCTTTTTAAGATAACAGTTTGCGTGTATATTCAACAAATAGGTGCAAATATACAATGAAAAACTTTAAAGATTGTAGTTTTTTTTATTTTAAATTATTATGGGCTAATTATATATAGAGTTTGACTACTTTTTACATTTAGTAAGCATATTCATTTGACATGAATTCTTTTCTTCTAAAGAAACAACCTTTTCATTTTTTTATTTTTATTATTGGTAACAGACGACAAATTTTCATAGTTCTAGTACCTTTTAAAAATAAAAATGAAATGACAAAACAGCATATCCTTTTTTTGTATTTCTTTTATTGACTTGACTTTTGAATTTTATCCACGATCGTTTACTATAAAAAAATATTCCAGTTTCTGCCGGTTAGATTTAAAAAATGAACAAAATTACTAAAAATAATTTTAAAGGATTTTTATTTATTTTAACCAATAAACAAAAAATGCAGAAAGTAATTACAGAACGACGAAAAAAACATACCCAAAAAATGCCAAAAAAGCACAAACAGTGAAAGTAGAGACTACAATGTATATAATTCATTTAGTTGTGGCAGATAAATATACTGGAAAGTGGTATTCTTATGTTTCTTTTAGTACATAATACTAAATAAATTTTAAATTTTCAAAGTAAGTGTAATAAAACATAAAAGAAGCTAAACGTTACGTTTTTGCGTTGCAATAAATATTTATATGGCGTATCTCATATTAAACACAACGCCAAGAAAAAAAGGAAGCATAAAACGTGTCAATTTACTTGATCCTTACATGCAAAATAAATATCTGAGCTTGCGGTATTGTTTATCTTCTAAGTTTTATTTGGTTTTTTAATTTATAAGATTTGTTAATCATGTTTTTATCAAACAGAATATCCTATAAACACATAAAATGCAGTCTGTGTTTGTGTTTATGCACACAAAATTGGTTTATGTAGATAATGATTTTTTTTGTGCTAACACACGCTTTTAGATATGCGTTATATGATTGTTTCAATTTAAGTAATGTAAAAACAACAAGAATTATAACAGGGTAGCTTTATTATAACGCTAAAAGGCACATAAACATTTATGAACAAAATATAGTAAAAAGTTTTTGCATAGGTTTGTAATAATAATGTTTCATAACTTAGAAGCATGAAACGGCGTATATATGTTATAAACAAGTTGCTTTTGCAAAACAATTTAGTATTAATTGGCCCCCAGGCTATTAGTTTCTTGCCTGCATGGCTTATTTCTACATGTAAAGTACACTTTGCTTAACCTTTTACTTCGCCGGTAACATATATACTGCTTTATATAAATTATAAATTTTACAGGAAGTGGAAAAAGAATTTTGGGTGTAATGAGTAATATACAATGTATATCGAAATTTTTTTTAAGTGTTTTTTTGCATCTTACATTTGTTATTTTCAGGCCTCTTTTTTCACGAGAAAAAAATGTAGATAGCCGGGTAATGGAAATTGCGATAGTTAATTATTAAAGCAAAAAAAAAAAAATAAGCAGGTAAAAATACAATAAATTATTATATTAATTTTTTACATTTTTATATTACTGAAACAAAAGCTTACAAAAAATTTTCTCTTTTGCGCAACGTTATTTAATGTCAAAAATCCTCGTTTTATTTGATTTTAGTTGACGGTTAATTGCTTTTTTAGTCTCTAAATGCTTTTTAAGTAAGAAAGCACATTAAAAGACAGATTTCATATTTTAAATGACCTAGTTAAACTTCCAGGGTTTTTAAGTGCGTGGCGTTTTGAGCCGTGCGGCCCAAAACCCCGCATTATAATCTACCAGGATCTCATTTTTTCAATGACAGGCAAAGCGCAACAGGTGAAGCTTGAACACAGGCGCAAAAAAATTACTTTGTAACGACCTTCACGATATTATCCAGAGTAATATCTAGCTTACAATGAAAAAGATTTTATACCTTTTTGCTAAGCGCGAGAGTGTAGCCTGACATACACCTAACTAAAAAAACAGTGAAAAAAGCCCAACTCATACATAAAATTGCTTTTCTGTTAAAATTTTTTTCGGGCACATCATTCATTGATTTTAATGATGAAAAAAACGCTGTTTGTGTATTCTTTTTTACATCTTTTTAACATACGTATTTATGTTGTTATGTTGTCGAACCGCTACTAGACTTAAATTCTATAGGGCTCGCAACTGTATGTCAATTTTATACGCAGCTGCAAATATTTTGCTACCACAGCTTATTAGACTAGATCAACTATTAACAGACAAAGAATACGTTCAGGGTATAGCTAAGATTGCTTGTTTTTTATTTTAGAAAGAGTAAGAAATGATAAAGCACAATATAAACTTGAGAAACAGAACATGATGTTTATTAATTTTCTTTTTGTTGTTTGCATATAATCATATCGAAATTATAAAATGAAAAATAAGTAAGTAAAAGCTACCAGATTGTATGTATATTAAAGACTAGACTAACACCACGCGAGTTTAAAACCAGAGAAATTTTTTTTTGTTTAGATTTAAACTTGAAACATGGTTTTTATAGCTGAAAAATTAATCTGCTTTAAAAAAAGACGTAACACAAAACTTGCAGCACTTACTTTTTAAAACGCAAAGAATGCTTTTATTTCTGTGTTAAGAAAATATAAGTATTACCAAATCAATATGAAACACGTGTCATCACTTTGTATATACATTATAAAATTATAACCAAAACAAAGCATTTGCAGGCGTTTTCTTGTAACCAAAGCATATAACGCTTTTTAAGCATATTTTTACTAACTAAATATAACAAGAAGTTGTAAAACGGTATACATGCTACAAAAAATATTTAACCATACTTTTTATCTAAGAATATTTTCTTTACAGTTGCACATTATTTTTTTAACAATATTCGTCAAAAACTTAACGTAGTCGTATTAGCCAGACGTTTTAATGTTATACTAAAAATAACTTGTAGGTAGAGTTTTTATGATTATTAGTATTTTAATGCTCAGTGAAATTCAACATCTATAAATTTAATGAAAATTTCGTGCATTTACTGTTTTTGTATAGATTAAAATATTCAAACTATTGGATAGTGCCATAGCTACATTTCAATTTTAAATTGTAAAAAACAAACTTATAAACCGTTTTGCGTGATTCCTATCACAAAGAAAGGCATGTTTAAAATTGCCCAATAGAAAACCCAACATGACTCGAACAAATCCAATGCCCAAAAATGCTTTACCTGGCTATTTACACCCAAGGCTTGTCGATTGTAATGAAACAGCTCAAAATATACCATGGTATATAGCGTTAACCGAAAAATGGACATAATTAAGGGGGTAAAAAATACAAAATTTTGTAAAAAACTTAGATGAAAATACGAACAAACTAAGGTAAAATTTTATTGATTTTTAGGCTAAAAACCATATATCCCGCAAATACAAATATGACGTTCAGTTTTTATTAGACCTCGTAAGTCAGTTAAATGCATAATAGTAAACAATTCTAAGTAATATGACTGACATAGACGGGCAATAAAAACACCATGTGTGCAAGACGAACACAACATAGTTTAAACTTTACAGAAAAGTATATGTACGTTAGAAATTTAACGCTGAATTACAACAAAACCAGCGTACGAAAATCACAAGGTCAATACGATTTTACAAAAAAAATATCGTACAATAGAGTTTAAAAATCTTAAAAGTAAATAGTACATATTACAAACTAACAAGCAAGGGTATTTGTATAAACACTTATGATAAATACTTGAAAAATAAAAACAAAAACAAGCAGATGCAAACAGAGTCAATATAAAAGTTGATATCACCTATATTTGCTAGACGAAAGCTTTTTTTTGGTAAGAGCATTTTTATATAAAGAAATGTGAGTATAAAATAACGTATAATAATGGCTTTTTATGTGCAAAAAAACAGTGTGGAAAACATCTATCGAAGCAATAGTAATTACTAAAAAAAAGACGATAAAAGAGTCCAGCTACAAAAAAAATTTGAGCAAATAAAAACATATTCGAAAAATTTTAATGATTCTAGAAACAAAATATTCGAAAAAAAAAATTTTTATTTAAATACCCATGGTTTTACTAGGACCTTGCCAGATGGACAAGTTTTTGTTATAAATTCGAAGCAAAAAGCTTAAGCTTAGAAGGGAAACGTTAAACAATGACAAAATACAACTTATGTTCTAAAAATAGATACCGAATAGAGAGAAAAATTGAATAACTTACATTTAAGTAGAAAAGGTTGTAAAAACATAATTTTTGCAATATTAAAAGCGAGAAATACTACAGTAACTCGGAAAAGCTCACAATAAGTTGCAAACAGCCAATCAATTTAAAAGGTAAAATACACTTGCTTGCAGATAAAAAACATTGCAGAAAAGAAATAAAGTATTGCCCTGCGCAACTTACAGAAATACAACAATAAAAACATACGATCGATTTTAACAACGCAGTATCACATAATGTGTCAAATTATTATTTCTACAATATAACAACGGTACAAGACTTGATAAAATGTTTTTATCGTAGTCAAGAAATGTATGTTAGTTGCATAATGATATGCACAAAACTTTTCTTTAGAGCTATTTACAATGAAAAGATAAACCAGAACGAATGTACGAATAATGCACAAACAAACATATTTTAAACAAAAAAGAAAAAGATAATCATTTAAATTTGTAACGAAAGAATATTTTTATTATAGAAAATTAAGTATAAATATTAAAAGAAGTACAAAAAAAAAATATTGGGTTTAAGACTGAGGTAAATTGTACTACATAAAAGCAAGCAATAAAAAGAAAAAACGCAATACGAAAAGACACTAAGAAACCAGGAAAAAGCTACGTGGCAATTTTTTACGATAAAAAAAAAGGCTGAATATAATTTAGTTAAGCAAACATGTCACATTTTTTTTGCAAATAAAACTCGGCGAAACGAAAATCCTTAAAACATAAAAAAGACGAGTTAGACAAATGTAACTTAGGATAGGAGTTATAAAAAATATGCCGAAACAAGCCTTTATAAAAAACAATGCTGCAAAAGAAAACTGAAAAGAGCGGATGAAACGCTGTACAAGCAAAGACCGTGTAGATACAGACTAAAAAAAAGACTGATATAATTTTTTTTATAGTCTAATAGTGTCTTTAAAAGGCTTATTTAACAAAAACGAATAAGATATAGACGCAATATTTTGTACGTAAAAAAGGCATTGAAATAATTTTTGATAGTTTTTATGTCTGTTAAATATATAAAACATAATACAGCGATTCGCATTCAAAGCGAATTCGTAAACGCTACTAGCTTATGTAACTACAGATCATTGTTCCAAAAAATTAGCAACTGTTTGTATGCAAATAACCACATGTGTATTATGTATTAGGACAAATCACATTCAGAAACTCATTTTATGACTAAAAAACGGTTTGCGGGAATCATTTAGCGGTGCTACGTGTCAAACACTACTACTGCAATATTCGACAACAAGATGTTTTATTTACGATGGTTGACTTAGTTGTTTATGTTAAATCAAAAAACGAACAGTATTTATTTAAGTCGGGTTAGAACAAACAAAATATATACAACGAAAAAAAAAACTACAAAAGCATGTTTCACCCATACAATTTATTTTTTAAAAGCTACAGAATGTGTCAAAAATAGAAAATGATAACTGCGGATATAAAAAACGGTAACAAAGTATCTCACACCAGAGTCGTAGGCGGGATTTTTTTTTGTGTGGGGGGGGGGGGGGGTTAACCTAAAATGGGAGCTAAAAAATAAACTCCGTGAAATATTTGTTTATATTAAAATATTTTTTCTATGTTATGGAAAAAAATAATTGATCAAGGAAAGTTATGCTCAATTTTTTTACACGAAAAATTTAGACCCCCCACAAATTCAGGCGGTTTTATTTTTTATGGAAAAAGGGGTTCTGTCCCCTTTATCCCCCTCTCTAGCTTTGCCTATGTCTCACACTATATAGATTTGCAGTCCATACCGTAGAACTAGTATATGTCTTTTTAGTCGCAGATTTATGCTCAAGTCAACATTCATGTTCTATTTTGACATTATAACTGCAAAAATATATGTATTTTTTAGCATCTAAAAACGAAAAACAGTAAACAAATTAAAAAGCTGCACATACTTTCAAAAGTGTGTTCGTACGCTGCTTTACGTATCCAGAAACTTTACGTAACATAATAGATGTCCAAAAAAAACAGTGTTTTGCGCCAATAGTATATACCAAACTAGTAGAGAATAGTTTTTTTTGTTCACACTAAACTGATCATTACAAGAAAAACTAAATAATATAAAAATACCAAAAATATAATACGTTTTGAGTTTGCAGACCATGATAACGTAAAATTTTAAGGTACAGCGGTATATTTATATAATGCTGCAAATAATATTATGCAAAACAAAAATATTAAAAAAGTGTTTGTGAGATGCAAAATTAATGATGTTAAAAATTTCATGCATGACACAAATAAGTAGAGCAAATAATTAATGCGATGCGGTAAGATATAAACAGATTACAGAAATAGAAGAGCCTAACCAGTTTAAGAGATAGATAAGAAAGCTTCGAAAAACATTATACCAAAAAAACGTTTTAAGGACAGAAGATATGCATGTTAAACTTTGAGACGCTACCAATACAGCTTAAATATACGCATATCAAATTAAAATCAAAAACCATAAGACCGACAAATTGTTGTCCGAAACAAAAAACTTTTTTACTAAGACAATTCGCTACATTTTAATATTATGCACGATGTAGAGAACGTAGAAAATGTTCAATTTTTAGTTTGCAACGGTAAATGCATCTAAATATGTACTTGCCATTGATGATAGAAAAAACGGACACTAAATATATTGTTGTACACCGGGATCTGTAAAAGAAGCAGAAAAAAAATTTTGGTATAATGGGTGATTATCAAAATTGCAAAATATAATAAGAAATGCAAAAAAAGAAAAATTAAAAAAAAAAGCCATTTTATTTATGATAGTAAATATTTAGACACAGATTGAAAAACACGTCAATTTACATACACATATAACAATTTGTGCAGTTTAATGGTACAACAGCTTTTTTAAAGAATACAGATAGACAAAAAGTCTAGTATTTTAATACCTAGTTTCAAATCTTTAAGAACACACATAACGCGAAATGATTTACATAAGAGCTATGTCTACTCACGATAACACCCCAGAGTTTACCTAAATGTTATAGTATATAAAGTGTGTATAATAACCGCCTGCAGAATAAGACGTTCTAGCCCATATGAAAAGATTTTATATAAAAACCCACAAAATTTCTTATGCAAAAAACAAATCAAAGAAGGCTTAGAGTAGCTAGAATCTGCGGTAAAGGGATAAGATATTTACAAGCAAAAAAACATAAAAATATTTAAGAAAACAAGGCCTTGATAATATTATAAAATGGGTGACTGTGTATTTTTGCAACTACGAGGTTGTTTTGCAAAAAAAATACAAAGAAAACTTTTGTTAAATGACAACGTCACAGGCGAATCTTTGTATGGGGCTCGCAGCGCTGGTCAATGTGCTTCGCATGCTACGTGGCCCGCAAAAAAAAAAAAAAAACGCTGAAAAAGTGCATTTTGTACGGTTGCACGCAAAGTCTGCATGTAATCATACAACGTATACCCCGTAAAACGTGTAAAACCGTAAAACAAAAGACCTACATAATAATGAATTAGTACATAGAACATATTGCAATTGTGTAAAAGGTTAATTTTTTAATATACTATTATAATTTATTAACGTGTTGCTGTCAATTTGCAAAATCAAATTGTATTTGCTGTGCACGCAAAATGTTTTTAATCTTAAAATAGAAACAAAAAATATGTCATTTTTAAACATTAAGTATAAAAAAAAATTACTATAAAAAATCATTAGCTGAAATAAAGTTAATTAAACGAAACAAAAAAAATTATACAGAATGTAAGTTACATCTTATACACTTAAAAAATTTTTTTACAGTTTCGCTGTTCTATTATTGCTTTTAATACATTTTTTATGTGAAATTTTATGCGGTGCAACAAAAAAAGTTTTTTTACAGCTGAATGAGGTCTATATGAGTCTTTAAGTGTATTCTGTTAGTGGTTTTAGGGTGATTTTGTTTAGTGGTTTTTTTAATAGTGGCACATTTTTTGCCACTTATTTGACTTTTGTTAGATTTTTTGGCGTATAATATAAAACATCGTAAACTGTTTATGCAGTATATTACATAATAGTTGTTTTATTGCAAGCAGTGTTATAAATTTTACTGTCAGCATTCACATCTGTAGTAGGTGCCAATATATCTCGGATACGAAATTGCTATCTTTTTTTCTAGTAATAAGAATTTGATATTTGTGTTTTTGGTAGTTATTATATATTTAAATAGTCCGCATACAGTTTGTGCAATTTTTATTATTTTACCAACTTAAACCTAGTGTTTAGAACAATGTATTTTTAATAATGTCATCACTTTCTAACGGGTCAGTTAAATCAAAACAAAAAAGACCCCAGAAAACATAACATGATTTACGTAAAAATTTAAAATACAAATGGTAACCATTGGAAAAATATCCACAAAGGCTGTTAAAATAGCTTGGTTGTGTAAGGCGATTTGCTTATCTAGTTTTATTGTATGTCTATGGCGATTGAAAAATATATTATATCAACTTGTTGATTAGGTTTTTTTTTTCATTTATGAAGTTTTTTTTTGCATAAAAAACACATTTAATACGGAAAAATAAGTTTCCTTAAAAAATGCTTTTTGCATTGGAATTTTTAAACAACATATTTTTATGTTTTTATAAGCTTTTGACAGCCTCATATGTCTACCAGAATAAAAATTTAATGTCATAACCGATTCATAGTATGATAAAAAAAGATTCCCATGCACGAACTGCTTCATTTATAAAATACAACACAATATAAATTCTTTTATCAGATTTTATGTGCGCAAAAAATTTGCGCCCGGGGCCCCCAAAATTTCTAGATTCGCCACTGAAAACGTAATTTACACTGTAAAGAACGCTTAAATGGTAGTTGTAGTGCAATTAATGAGCACAATATAAGCATTAAACTAAAAACGTTAGAAGAACTAAAACAAAAAAAAAAATATGCATTAACATAGACCAAAGACATAAAAACATATAAAATACAGTCGACGAAGACTAGAGCTATTATCCAAAAGCGCATTGCGCATGTTACGACATACTATTACGGAAAACTCTTTTGACGTTTATTACATATTTTTACAGGTTATTAGGGGTAATTTATTTATTGAAATAAAAATTTAAAACCAAAATTTAAACATTGTTATATTGTCATATCCTGGCACAAGAACCGTTAACCGGGAAACCCGTAACCCGTGCAGAAAAAAGTACCGCGACCTACCCGTAAACTCGAGTATTTGTGACTTTGCCCGTACGGGTGGGCTCTATTGTCTTTTTATATTTTTTTGTGTCAATAGTTTCGTAAAAAACATACTGAATCATCTATATTTCACATGTATTTTTATCATATTTATCCTTCTAGTTCTTATTTCGTAAAAATGTAAAAAGAAATTTTTTGTTACATTTTTACTTTAATCGCTCGGTCAGTGATCCGTGACTCGTGATTAATCAACCCGCTATCCTAAAAAAAAGAAAAAGCGTACACGTATGTTCCAGGCCATATCATACAAAAAATAAAATTTAAGAAGCAAAAAGAGTTACTAAACAACATCGACTCCACATTTGTAGCTAAAATACAGCCGCCAAAGCCATTTTTTGCCGGTCATCTAACACTACAAGCTGTATATTCTGGTTCTTTTGTATTAACAATTTACTGTTACGTGCAAGACATCCAGTTCCAGCGTTACAGGGTTTTTTTAAAAAATCAATATACACTTTTTCTGCACCCATTTTTAACTTTATGCAACAAAAGACAATTTTTTATAATCAAATATAAATGCATATAGTGGCGTAGCTAAGATATTTTCAGAAGGGGGGAGGGCTGCTAATTTTATTTTTGTAAAAAAGATAATAGTGATTTTTTGCGCAGAAAAAAAAGTATATTTTTTTGCATAAAATATACATATGTTGATTTTTTGTGATAAAAATACTTTTTAAGCATTTTTTAAAGCAAAACTAATTTGTCATTTTTTAAAAAAAAAGTGATTTAGCCATTTTTTTGTATGTTTTCGAATCATTTGTATAAGCTTAAACACAAATTTAATTTACAAAATTTTCATTTTAAAAAATTAATGGTTTTTACTTTTTGATCATAGCATTAAAACGATTTAAAAAACAAGACCTTTTTAGTCACTTTTTTGTACGCAAAACTACATTAAAAATGTTTTTATGTTTTTAAGTAACGTGGCAGACCAAAAAACATTTTTTATCATTTAAAACGGTATTTTTTTTTTTTTAACATTTTATGTTCTGTTCGAAATTGGTCGCAAAAGATGCAATCTAAAAAAAGCGGCGCGCGTAGGGTTACATTGTAGATCAGACCTATAAGTATACTAACATAGATCTAAAAAGACAATATATTTTTTTATAGCAATATATTAGTCAAAAAATATATTTTTTGTAATGCAATTTAAGC
>JAQFYM010004572.1:0-15147 GCA_034694785.1 Agrenia bidenticulata
AGTACCATGGGGTGTTAAGAGGGGTTTAAAAACTGGAGGGATATTATCAGAAGTTTTCTACAAACGAACGGGCCTTTTGTAGCTGCTTGGAGTAGGTTTTCATACTCAAAACAAATCAAAATTACTGTCTGCTTTGCTATAACTCTTTCTCTGCTTCCTCCAACGTTGCCGTAGGATAGATTTTTGCTTGGTTGAATAGTTACAGTCAACTAGACAGGAAGAGTTTTTTTTAAATATGAAATTCCTTCAACAAGGTCCAGACTATTCAATACTTTTATTCTAATCGGTTAAGTCCGGTTAAGGTACAGCTGCATGAAAATTCCCAGAGGTTATCAAGTACAAAATCATCTATGAAATAAGCTCAAAATAAATGTCATGACACAACAAAGTGTTTGTCTAGAATTATATGGAAATACATTCAATACAACCCATTCACACAATGGGCTATTATTGACTCGTATTTTTCCTGGACATTTAGTCTCCAGCAGAAAACAAAGCAATGCATTCACAGATCTCACCACTTCCTCAAATATATTTTTATTAATAACAATCCAACCTTTCAAAAAGTAGCAAAGGGTCCGTTTTATATTTAGATAAATCAAAGTCGTGCCTCTTAAAACTGGGATCGCAAAGTCAGCAGTGTCAGTTTTCATACTGAGGTGACCAGAGCTTTTGAAAATTCCTAAAGATTTTTTTAAATTTTTTGTTACACTTTTCTCAAACTCTCAAATTGTACAAGAATGAGGAATTTTACAAGTCCACTCCTGCTCTGCACATTCATCGCCATAGCTTGGATTGCCCCATGTCAAACTCGAAGTGTGGATAAATCCGATAAAATGGTAAATACTATTTAATTCTATTTTCCTCTCGATTAAAGGTGAATAAACAGCTCAAAATCCTTTTTAACAACAGTTAGATAATCCTGCCACAAATTTAATTACTGGAGACATCAATCAAGCAGCTTCTGGAGAGCCTACTGACTCAAGGATTAAAACCCAACCCGGGTCTCTAGATTCACATAAGCCCAAGTCTGACGATGAGACTGATGTGAGTACCGAAATCGACCCAATTACAGATGACCAAACTACTGAAGCTCCGATTCATCTACCTGGACAAACTGCCCCTTATGAGGGGCCAACGGAAGAAACGACTCCAGAGACTATTGAACCCCAATTTGAAATACCTGGACAAAGGACAGAGGCCACGACGAGTCGCTCTAAGGTCAATCCTACTGAAGGCCCAACTCAAGCGACCACTACAGTTCAGGCCCCACCAGTCACTGAAGGGACCACTACAATTAAGGCCCCACCAGCCACTGAAGGGACCACTACGGTTACGGTCCCACCAGTTCCCACTACTGCCAAACCTGCTGGTGATACTACAACTGTTGGAGACGTCACGACGCTTACCGTCGTAATCGAAACGGGTGGTGGTGGAGGGGTCGGCGGAGGGGTAAGTCCAAATAGAATTCAAAGAGGAATCAAATGATTTTGAGATTCATTGAGTTTTGATAATTAGTTGATTGTAAATTTGAAATAAATGTAAAGTTAATTTTTGTTTTGTCCAGGGTGACCCCTCGGGCCCATTGGTTAATTGCGATGAAGAGGATCAGAAGAATGTGGCCAGTGATCGTGGCAATAGGGGTTGGCTGACCTGGATCCCTGGGTACACTACTATCAAGAACATGTTCCAATCTTAGAGATATCGAAAGATATTTAAAACTACTAGTACTGACTATATCATCATTGAATGACTGGGAATTTCCAGCACATTATGATTTCCGAATTTTATTATTACAGCGTCTTATTTATTGTAAATTGAGCATAGTTTGAAATGTTAGTAAAATTTTAAATTTTGGAAATCTTCAAGCCTAATTGTATAATTATAGAAAATGAATTGCATTTCAAGTTTGCACTGAATAAATTAAAGTAAACTATTTGAACATGGAATTCCTTACTGAAGCGGAAAACGGAATTTTCAAAACAAAAATCCCAATGAAAATATCTAAAAAATTTTAAATGATAAATTTTAACCGAGAAATTTTCTTTTACAACTTTGAACAAATCCCCACTTGACTCAGTCTTAGTAAAACTTTTGAATCGTTCCAAAGGGTGAATTTTCATGCCCCAGTGATGACAAATAGGCACAAGGATTTGACTTTGTATTTTAGTGAGCCGACTTTGGGTGTGGAATTTATTGTTCAAAGTTAAAACAAGCTCGCGTGGCTTTTCTAATCATTTATTTACAAACAACGAACATGCATATACAAAGAAGGGTGCACCAAAAATGATACATTCATTGCAATCCATCGAAGATTTCCTTTTTTGGCAAAATACCTAATCATTTGACAATTCAAATCATTTCTGTCAATTTTATCACCAGTTTTTATAACAATTAGTTCAAAATTTGAAACTCAATCAATTCTCTTAGTCTTACATCAAAACAGTCATCCCTTACATATTACATCACCCCCATCGATCTAAAACTTATCCTTAGTCAACCTTAAAAGAATCCCATATCTGCACTTCCCCAATAGAAAACAAATCATAAGGATAGCACAATCCCCATCTATAAAGTGAAGAAGCCTTGGAAAGCCTTCAAACTCTGATAATTAAATCTCAAACCAACTTTATAAATTACCCGGAAATCTCTCCATTCATAATTACCTTGAAAACTCGGGAGACAAATATTATGAATATTATTAATTCTATTCAATTCAATTCATTCTATTGTCAATTAAGCTCATACCGACTCCAACATCTATCCTCTCTAATATGATTCCTTACAAGTCTCATACAAATCCTCACTCCCACACGATTTCCACAATAAAGGCCAACAATGCTCAGGAATTTGCATAATTACAGTCCCAGCTCCAGCCTTTTATTTCCCATTGTTGAATTAATTAGATTTTAACACAAGTCGGTAATTAGGGGGGCACTACAGGAGCTTTTCCCGACTCGTTACTTCCCGGGTATAGACACTACCTGGATTTCGGTGACTAGCCTCAAATGGAATCACTCTCCGCCTAATTACCTCCTTAGTTCCATTTCTGAAGAGGGAGTTTGGCAATTCCATTGTGTCTTTTATATTTGGCCCAGTATGGACGATCTTGTCCGTCTGGTCCTTGCCTAATTGATTCATTCATTTGGAAATGTTGAATATAGAGAGATTAGTGGAGCTGTACGAGTCTAAGCTGGAGACTGCGACGGGTCTAACCCACCAGGGTCCATAACAATGTAATTAAATTTCGATGAGATTTAAATTTCTAGGACGTTGACTTTAATGACCCTCGTTAATTCCTCGGATCCTCCTCACTTGGAGGAGTAAACACTGATCTTGTGGGCATCAATTCCGAGACTTTGGCAGAGTGAGATACGGGTCTAATTAATTTAAAAGTCCTGTAGGGGTGGTGTACCCCAACCGGGTATTTGGACACGCATCAAGAGCCATCACTGGAATCTGAGAGTCAAAAATCTATGGAGCTAGTTAACCGTTACCCGACTGTTTGGGATTCTCCCGGGTTTCGGTTTATGGCTCTCTGGGTTGTAACTGGGACTCTGATGCCGGCATTACCAGGCTTAGGGAGAAGGCTCGCATCAATTCCTCTTGAATTTATGAGGGGACGACCATAGATGACTCCATTCATGGTGACACTGAATCCCTTTCGTAGTAGCAGCTTGTGCAGGCTTTATTAGTCCTAATCACTTAGTTTAAGCCCGGGAGGTCAAGGCTGATAATCTTGAGGAAACTCTTAAGGCAGTATTCTTGGGGATATGGGGGGATATGAATGTCATCTGAAATACTTGCAGGAAGTTATTTATGATATGTTATACTAGTTTACAGTTCCGGTAGGATTGACGGCAAGTCACAAAGGAGTTGCCGAACGAGTTTGGTATTTTTTTTTGTCAAATCGTTAGAAGCTCTGAGGGAGGGAGTAAATTATTCAACTTGATTCAGAAATTGTGCTTAAACTTGGAGGATATAAATCTGGTTTGAAAGTTTTAAGCCCGGTTCGGTGGAGAAGGCTTTCATGGATCGGTGATGACAAATGGACAAACATTTGACTTTCTATTAATGAGCTGAGAACAGTGAGAACTTTATTTGTCAAGGGGCTGGATTAGTTAATAATTTACTTGGGAACGGAGAGATATTTTTTTGGAAATGAAAGTAATAATATAAATATTAATAATTTCGGGAATTTTTACTGGAAAAAACAACTGGACAATATTCCCGTGGGAATTTTTTAAATATTTAATCAAAAAGTTTTAAAAAAAAATTGATCCCCTATGAAATTATGTTTTTTTAATTATGTACTCGAGATTTGTGATTCTCGACTAGAATTTTATGTATTTGGATTTTTGGATTAAATAATTTCAATTTCCTGAAGCACTTGCTACTTATTTTAAACTGTAATGACAACAGTTCAGCGGAAAGCCAATTAAAATTCAAGGACAAAACTGAAAAATTTAACATGGGATTCAAGTTCATTTTAAAATAAAGTCCCATAGCTCATTCAACCCTCTTCAGTTTATCCGTAATCCAATCTTGTTATATTTTAATGGATGATGATATGACAGCTAGTTACATTTTTTAAGAGTCTAGCCTTACAGACTCATTTAGGATTCGAAAAAAATCTCTTTATCCAACTTAATAGCCAGTTATAATGATCACTAAAGATAATTGGCTTTGTATGTGTGTCTGTCACACTTTGAACCTGCTGCCCACTTCAAATGACTCAATGCTAATGTCGAAAAGTACCTCGATCTCACCGTACTCAATGAAAAGCATTAAATATACATTGCCGACGTCCTAGCAATGGCCGTAATGGCCTTGGCCCGATTTTTAATGTTTATGAGCATATATTATGAGCCATACCCGGTACAGCGGGCACTAAAGGATAGTCATACATTATACTTACTATGTAAATAGCTGGAAAATCCAGACGCTCCTCACGATTACAAAAGTTAATATATAACGAGAGTCAACAAGGCCTAAATGACATCTTCCTCCTCGACTAACAACTTATTGACAAGATCACATTTCTCATCCATTCAAGACGGCCTTTGTTATACTTTTTAGCCATACTCTGAGGGCTTATAGAATCTTGCCTGTCTGTCCGTCTAACATTTATCCAATTGCCCTGAAAGTTGGTATACATCTTTTTAGGGTTAATATGAGAGATAAATTCGAAGAAAGACATATTCGGACTAACTGAGGTATTATGACCCTGGTGGGTCATAATATGTTGATTTTTCTTTGGAAATTTTTGCACGGATTTATATATATAAAATTTAATATTGGTTTGTATAAGGAAATTCGAGGGATCATTACTATTAATTTATTTAATTGACATGTGATACCCTCCATAGTAGCATCATAGCCTTATTGTTAACCAATTGAATAAAAAATCAACAGTCAATCCTCTCTAAACCTTATTAGTCCAGGATCCCACTCTTGTGTCAACAATATTCCCAGAGTTTAAGCCCCTCAAGTCCCAACTCTATGCAACATACACACATCTAGGAAATTATTCGCTGATAATGAAATTTCTGAGGAACTCCTCGTCTCCAGTTTCAAAACTTGTGTATAGCTTCATACGCCCCAGGCCCGTGGAAAGCTCTCTAATTTCTCGGCCTCTGCATCTAAAGTAGATATGAGCATGTATTCTATACATGATTACTGAGAACGGAGCAATCAGACTGAACAAAGTAGCATCCGTCAATCCTCATAATTCCAAACAACCATGTCATCATCATGCAATTCTTGAAATATTAAAACGAGGATTATTCTGTTGAAAACGACTCGATCGAAAATACAATCCCAAAACCCGGCTTGTTTTAAGAAATCCTTTCATAACCCCTAGGTAATACCTCAAGACAATCAGAGTCAATTTAAACCGTTCAGAGGGCATATGATCAGGTAGCAGAGATAAGTCAGGGGACTTGAATTTTTAATATTCGAAACTGACTTGACTTCTGTTGAGTGCATCCAATTTAATTAGAATTCTAACTACGCCTGTCACCTGCCGTGTCCTTTTTTAATATTACGTGCTTGCTATAGGATATTCCACAAGTCTGCACTGTATCTATGACATAGTGGAGTAGCTGTTACTGTATAATACTAAAATAAAACACTTTAAAAAGACCCTCAAGGGTCCACCCGATTGTGCCCATCTTAGATCCTAAATGGTTGTCTAAAAACAGTTGTATAAAAAATTGACTTGTTTGATAGTTAAGTCAGGACGGACGGACGGACGGACATGCACATAAAGTAGCTGGACTACTTAATAAAATGGACACAAGGGACCACCTGATTCAAAATCATGCAAAATCTGCTCAATTTCACACGCTTTTCGTCACGCACTCAATATCCTCATAATCAAGGATTTTGCAACCCTCGCAAAATAATCCCACATGTCCACTCTCCGTCCATAAGCCCAGAGCAGCGTCATCCTAACCCTCTGAATTCTCAAAATCCTGATCAAATCACGTACAAAATATTACCCGATGCAAATTAACCAACCGCACGTACCTCATCGCCCCAAACCCGGGTGTTTTATTTTAACCATCCCCTCATAAAGCATTTAAATGCTTGGGCTATCCCCTTCCATTGGTAAATGACATGACATGACATGACACGCCAGAACCCCGGAGGTCTCTCAGAGTTCAAGTTGGAAACATTAAAAGTTTGACAGTTTGAGTTCCTCTGTCCTCTCTAGATTTTTATGACACGTTCACATGCCACGGAGCTGTCCAGCGTTCCCACAGACCAACAGAGAATTTCTTATGAGGGGGAATACTTTTCACGAGTGGACATTTCCGAAACTTTATAATCCACCTCTTCTTCCTACATTATTATTAGGGATTATTTAGCTTATTACGATTTCCCAGGCTCTTGCCAGTCTTGTCATTTTACAGAATAGTTTGGATTTTCTCTTGAGGCCGTTGTCAATAATTTTGTGGTGGAGAATGGGATAAATATTTCAGATTTTGATGAGCACTTTGTACCAATAGGGTTAGCATTGGCTAGGGCTAGGATATTAGGAAATAATAGCTCGGATTGTTGTACCTCAAAATCTAAGGGAAATAACTTTCAGCTTCTCCCTATCTTTTTTTGTTGTGGGTAGAATTGTAAATTGTCCGACGATAAGGGAGAACCGGACCGTGTAATTTCGTGGGAATTAAAAGCATCAACTTTGGGATTTCATAGTTGTCCATTCTGGATTCTCCATTGAGATTAGCCGAGTTGGGTAGTTTGTTATTTTAAAATCGTCATTAGGGTCGGGAAGTGGGGGCTTTTGGAGATAGTTTTTTGGATTTGTTGGCAACGAACGTGACAGCCCTGTTATTTCCATTCATTAAAGATGAAGAAAGTTTGTTGGGCGTAGCTTTATGGGGTCCGGCTTATGGATTAATTATTTAACGGCTTTTCAAGATCGATTTCCTACCTCTTCTAGGCTACTAAGAATAGGGAGCTATTTTAGTCATACTCTAGCCAACAATGCACACACAATTACTGTATCATTCACATTTGGATGAGATCAATCTTCAAACGTTTAATTCAAATTTGAGTTTTCTAAATAATCCTTCTAGTTGTGTTTCAAAAATGTCAAAATTCTAGGTAACGAGATGTTTCACTGACAAAGAGTTGGTGGAATGCCTGGGAAAATTCTGAGTCAAGGGTCGGGGGGGGGGGCGTTATGAGCTTTCATAATTTCTACTCTAATATTTCTTATAAAAACTGAATATAAGATTTTTTTTTGATTTTTTCAACGATTCATTTGACAAATGAAGATACCAAGAGTGCATGTCTATTGTTGATTCTGCATAAATCTTTATGCAAAATCAGCTTAATTGCCCAATTCAGCTTTAAATTAAATATCAAGAATAGTACCTGACCGTATAAACAGTAATTTCGAAATTCGTTTCTGCTCAGCTCTCTCCTCCCTTCTGTACTAATACATAATTCAGAGCCCTTCTCTTATCCTGATCCACTCTTTTAAATTTCAGCTAAAGAGAGCTACAAAACTGTGACAAACTCGAACATTTCGTCACATTGTATAACAAACCCAAAATCAACCCTTAATGACCCCCAAAAATAGATACTAATTCCCCCTACAACCCAACTCCAGGCCTAATATTTAATTAAAAGTGAGTGTGAATTAGTCCCCATGTAAAATCCCTCTGTATCTAAAATGTATAAAATCCCTTAGTACGAATAGAAATTGAATGTCTAGTTGTCGGATTTGTTTGTCGAGTCTGATAATATAATGTGGAAAGTTTGGGAAGAGTATTCAAAGGATTAAAAACCGGAGGGCTAAAGATGTACACTCTGAAGATGAGAGAGAGAGGATTTCCGTGTAGGACGTAATTTGTAGCGGGTTTCTCCGGATTCTTTTAATTATTATTTGGTGTAGCCCGCCCGGGACGGTTTTGTAGCAAACTTCCTCTTCCCCCCGAGGAAATTATTCGTTAATTAATAATACATCATCATCCTCAATCCTCATCATCATCAGCCTAAGCCCCAAGAATATATACGCAACCCGACCCACCCACAATTATACAACATATACATAATCTCTCAATCTAATCTCTCTCTCTCTTGTAGAGATATATTTTATAATCACTTATCCAAAGTAGATGGTCAGGAAGAAAGTGGAAAGAGCCTTGGAGGGATCTTTGAAGCTCATTAATTGAACAAGACACAGAGAAGAGATAGCCGTGGTGCCTCAGAGAAATATGCCAGCAGCCTTTAACTACTTTTCTAAAATGTGGGGAAATGTTCCTGAGAATATATTTCACTGAGCAAATAGTTTCGGATTTTGAATGGGGAAAAAATCGGGAGAATTTATCGGATTTTGTTTATCCAAGTTTATTTAGGCTGGGGAATAGTGGAAAGAGTTTTTGAAGGCTTTTACTTTACGTCACGTTTAACGTCTTCGTCCAGGAGGTTTGGATGGACGTTTTATCCAGTAACGTTTTATTCGAATTTAAATCTCCCGGAAAATTAACTTAGACGTGGCGTGAACGTGAAGTGCAATTTTAATCAAGGCAGGCATTACTCTATACTACGGGTAGGGCTTCAATGTCCACTAGATAAATCGCTGGACAAGACAAGTTCTCAAGGCATTTATGTCTGGCGACAGTTAGGATTCCTCTTGCCCTTGCCCTCCCAAAATGTGTTCATATATCTTGAGTTCATTAAATGCCTTCGTGCCTTGTATTATGCCCTAGGGCACATCATGGGCATGGTGATCTTAGTGATCTATTTAAGGGTATGCACTGTGCCCAGATGCGCTGGCCATCAGGGCATGAGAGAACCCTAGTGACAATTATGTCTCTTGACAAATTTTAGAGTGTAAACTGTAATGTAGACCTCTTTCAAAAACATTAAGATGCAATTATAATAAACAGGTTGTCCTATACAAAAGTCGTGACGTTCTGTGCCTTACATTATGCTTTAAGTCTTCATGCAACTGTCGGTTATCTTGTTGACATTTTCGAAATAGTCACAATCACAACTAGTCGACAGCTTTTGCCAATAAATATGTTTTACTTCAAGAATGAATTACATCCGAATAATTTAAAGCCCCTTTTAAAGCTTGATTTGGGTATCACTGCAACTATAAGGCCCCGAAGCAATTTTACACCAGTTATCCTTGTTGCGAGCAATCTTGAAAAACCCTTTTTCCCCCCAGGTCACATCCCACTGATTTTTGACCAGCCAGTAATCCGTGCCATTACTATCCGTGCCATATCCAATAGCAAGGACCGCATGATTTATATCACCAGGGCAGGGGTCAGAGAAAACTCCGGATTTATAATGTTGAAATTCATTGGTGGCATGGAATTCGACCGCCACAGGGCCGTACGTACCCACCGCAGTTTTAAGAGCATCCTCATCGTTTTTTGCGACGGCCCAGTATTTCACCACTTGAGTGTACGCGGTATTGTTTTTGCATGTTCCTTTGACTGCCATGTAAGGGTTGGTCGACTCCAGCGGCGAACCAACATCCTTGAGGTACTTGAACGTAGTACTTATAGCATTCCCTTTGCATCCATACATGTGAGGGTAGTCGGGGCCATTGGCACAGTCCAAAAGTTCCTGCTCGCTCAGGTCAATCTTCCCTAGCCATTGGCCGTTGTTAAGGGCATAGTAGGACTCGAGGCAAGCGGTGGTTGTGAAAAGGGCACAGCTTCCACACTGCTTTTGATTCTTTACGGAAGTGACGATGCCGTAGTCTCGCCAATCGATAGAGTCTGGAGCGGTGATGTCGTCGTCCCTTTTCACTAGGGAGTGACTTAATTTAACTGACTTTGGGTTTGCTGGAGCTGAGTCACCTGAGCCGGAGGACGGGGAGTTTCCGGGCACGATTCCCGTGTACTGCTTAACAAAGTCTTCGTACGTCTGGAATTTAGTTCAAAATAAATGTTAGGTTTTGTACTCTTTGACCCAGGAGGGACAAGTGACCCCGACATACCAAATCTGTGAATTGTGTCACTCCCATTTCATAAGAGGCTTTCCCGGCTCGGGCTTTCATGTTATGCTTGGCTATCTTTAATAAGGCTGCCTTGAAGGTTTTCTTCTTGTCTGAGCTGCTACTCTCCGCCCCCATTTTGTTGTGAGTTGTCTATTTCAAAAATTAAATTAAAATTAGCCCAGACTTGGATTTGATAATTGAATATTGAAGATAAAGTACCTGGTAGCGACTATACATTGCGTTCAGTTTTTCAGGGTTATTTAACAAGTTTGTAATATCGTCCAATGGATTCCCTGTCCCTTCAACCATGTTCCCCAGGACAGAGCTAACCAAGCCGTTGGCATTGAGAAGAGAATCCAAGTCCCCTGCATCCAATCAATAAAATTTGTATAAAAAACTTGATAGTTAAATGAAATTTGTAAAATCTTGTGAACCCTTTACCAAATGCCATCCCTTGAATTAGTCCCAAGAGGAGGAAGAGATATGTCGGAATGCGTATCATCCTGTGATATCGGTGTTAACCAGTTGTTGTTGAGTGAATTGGATGTTCCAAGCTGAGTGGAAAATGGTATTGTATGATTTGCTAGTGAAATAATTTCTTTATATAGCAAATTTTTGAAAAACTAAAATGAGAACATAGCAACATTTGTAATGAAGGGGATTTTGAGGACAACCTCAATGAACCCAAATAAAAGATAATTAATTAAAAATTAGAGTAACAGACTTTTATTAATAGTAATTAATACTTAGGAATACTTAGCATCGTTACATGAATGTCTCATCCATCTCATTTTTAGTCCATCTACCAGGTGTGGGATATTGTGGTCAAATTTTATGGGGAGCAACAGAACTATCATTTCCTTATCACCGACTTGAGAATGGATCGGGAGATTTTTTACAAACCATATTTCTACATACAAAACCTTAATTTGCATATGATTATTTTTATTCCCTACCCGGCTTGGTTGGATTGATCAAAAACCCGTTAGTCAATATATTTTTCCAACACTTTTGCACTGGCAAGAACGTCCAATCCAAAGATAATGCTTTCCAACATCTGAAATCTATTTGTGACTGAAATTTTTTAGTTACGAAACTTGATTTCATAATTGAATTTGTTACTCAATATAATCTTAATCTAACCCTATCCTCAATAAATACAATTTATTATATAAACCGTAGTGGGTATCAAAATCTTTACATTAATTGAATACAAATCTAAAATTTATGATGAACCCTCCTCCCCAATCTCATTCCACCCCCGCCTCATAACCCGTATTCCTTATCCGCATCTTTAGAACCGCAAACTCTCCGGACAGACAGAGCCGGACACAATTCGGTTTAATTCTAATGAGCCCATCTCTCCTCACAATAAGAGCATTCGGGGCTCAAATCTAAGTCTGTAATTGCCAATTAATAGCCCATTGTGAAATATCAATGGGCCCACACCTCCCCATCTCTAAGTCGGACTTAATTGCCTCTGACTTCTTGGTATTAGTTCCCAAGGAGGGTGGTAATGGTAAGTAAACCCGGCTGCTGTGTTGTATCGTCTTTCGCCGTGCCTGCATCTCTCACCCAGTTACTTTCAAGAGAAACTTCCTCATCTTCCTTGTATTTTGGCATGGAATGACTCGGGAGTAAAGACCCGGGCTGGTGATGATGGCAGTGGTGGTGGTGATTTTCTGAGTTGATGACAAAGCAGAGGAAAATGGACCGGATGGATGAATAATAATTATAGTAATGAGGACGTTTTGTGTGGGCTTTTGTGACGATGTCAGGTGATTACTTCAACCCAAGACTTGAGGCTGACACATCCAATCCAATATCCTCCATACCGCTATATACCACCACCACCATCGTGGCTCTTTCTCTTTCCCAACTTTCACCCACATGGCTTAAATCTATATATCCTAGGACGTGTTACGGGCAAATAGTCCTTCCTCCCGGGATACATTAATTACTCTAATTAGTCTGGGAAATATAATCTAAAGATTATAACTACCCACCCCTTTGTCAAGTTCATTCTAGGGAGCCTGAACAAGGGACGATTTCAAAGACAACATCACGGGACCAAACCATTGAAACAGCCTATCATCATCAAGAAAGAGAATTCGCTTGAGATGTGTGTGCGTGTGTGTCCACTGTTGAACCTTGGCGCCCACTCAATTTTTAGTTGCATACTGCCCCAAATGTACCAAACTCAATGACCTTGATAAAATCTGCATTTCTGGCGTGCCAGCGATGCCCTAAGACGGGCCCGATGGCAATCTGTGATCAACATATAGTCTAAGCGATGCCCGCTCCAGCGGGCATCCATGCCTTGTACAATTATAAACCCGAACGAACCCTAAAATCTTCTAAACCCCGGGCATCTCCAACCAGGTCTTATTTTGTGCGTAGCAAAGGGTGAAGGAATTCTCCACCTCCTCTGAGTCGTGTGTTCATCAAAACGAGGGCTTGTTAGTCTTCCTTGATGGTGATGAAGCAGGAAGGGATGGGCAAGTAGCCCTTTTAATCAGTTAATTGAGTAAATTGGAACCAAGTTTCCAGCCTTTGGTTAAGCTATAGATCTTGGCCTCTGTGTGTAGCAGCCCCCACCACCACCAACTAGTCCACGACGAACCTTCCCCGGAATGTCGGTAAGAGAGCGAGGGGGGAAAGGGCTGACACTCTGTCTAATTAGAAAAGCAAATGAAATGAATCGATCTCATTTCCTTGTTATTCTCCACTCTTGAGAGCAGAGCCTTCTCTACAATGCAATTAAACCTCTTTGGCTCATAAAACATCGGTTCTCTATAGATATCCTCTTGTATGGAGTTCTGTGTGTATAGGAGGTTGTGCCGGTTGTGCGAGGAGTTGGCATTGCATTGCATTGGCAGTAGGTATGGGTCCGCAGGTACACGGGGAACATAAAGGCTTGAGAGAACATCACACAAAGGCAATTAGTCCTATGAGTACTCATTAATTTACGCTCTTTTGTCTCATAAAGTGTGGCCCTATTTGGGAATCAGCCTTTGAGGGCTTTGTTATCGAGGCAGTTCGTTTTTTCCAAGTAATGGACGTAGGCTGGAAGCATTTAAAAATTATTTGGATTTGGGGACTGGAAATATTATAATGCGGCTTGCTAGAAGCATGAAATCGGTTATTTCGATAAGTGAAAAACGGCATTCGAGTTCCATACCGTGTACTGATGAATAGCTTTGCTTTTCCTCAATTCCGCCAATTTGTCATATTATAAGTCATGAAAAACTGTGTCTGGATTTGAAAATTAATGTCTTCTATGTAATCCTTAATATAATCATCACGTTCATTCTTGATCAAACTAGTGTACCTACAAACAACACTTCCAAGAATTTAATCAATATTCAAACTTAGATATGGAGTGAAACTTAATTAACCTAAATAATGAAAATGCAACCAAAGCTTAACGTACAATAATTACAGCCTGCACTTTTCTACTTTATGAGAAAAGTCGTTGAAAAATTCCCAATCATTTCATGCTTCCCTGTGATTAAATGTGATTTTAACTATGGTCATCAGGCCGTTTAGGATCTGAACCCTTAACTAAATCCAAAAATAAATCTCCCAGTAAAATCTACTCTAAAATTAGTACGAATACACGTACAATTCCAATGTTAATTAGATCTAATAACGTTCAGTGTGATTAAAACTTTATTCAGAATATTATCTAAAGCCCTCTAAATCATAGTAAACCACAATTTCCATATAATTCCAACGATCCAACTTTCCCTACGATCGAAATTTATTTAACCCAGTCATCTAGCGGCTCATAATCAGAGCCCCTAAAAATCCCAATTAATCCCATCATATAAAAATTCCCACACTCATCCCCAGGCATAATTTTGTAACCCTTGGTAAATCCAATCAAGCCCAGTACCTACTCCTCATCTCTCCCCGTACTTGTCATCCTATAATGATTCCAAGACGAACCACTCATAATACTGGTATGGTTAGTAGAACCAGATGTTGACGAGGAGGAGGAGGACGTAGCTGGTGATGACGTTGACGAACCTCAACCGCCACTTTTAAACGCAGAGGTACGTAACTTTCATTACGGTGGGCGTTTGTACACCACCATCATAGTGTACATTTGGCCACCACCACTTACAATAACTATTCTAGGAAATGAGGAAGAATATCGAGAAAAGGCATGGGCTGGTGTCTGGTGTGCAGGCGTACTATTATCTCCTTAGTAGAAGCGTCGCTCGGCGGATTGTGGGTGCGGACAACATGAATATTCTAAATCTGCGTCCTTATCTTGACGGTATCCGCGACCGGAACGTGCAGTTCGGTTCCCGTAATGTTCGTATCAGGATCCGGGAGCTCAGATTCAGGTACCCGACCATCTCCCAGTATCGTGTGGCTATGGATCAATTGGCAGATGAGCTTGGGGATGCGCGTAGAACGAAGAAATATCACTGCGTGCTACACGAGTGCCCAAATGCGAATGGCGAAAATCACGGCGCTTTTTCTAAGTCGGGATTCGACAAACACTACATGTAAGTCTTATTTGGTGACCATTCTACACCATTGTAAGTCTTATTTGGTGACCATTCTACCACCATCATGTTCTTTGAATTGATTGTCGTTGAAGACTTCAAAGTTAATTCTAGGGCGATAAACTCTTCTTTGTCGAGGCCTTTCAT
>JAQFYM010004573.1:0-15144 GCA_034694785.1 Agrenia bidenticulata
TTTGCATTGGTGTTTGATGAAAAAAATATCCGCACAACAAAATTATTGTGTTTTTATTTACTTATTTTTAATTTTTTATTTGAATTTTTAATACAATCGCTTTCATAAACTTTCCGAAAATTTTACAGAAGAACGAAAATTTTACAAATACGAAAATTTTACAGAACACCGGTGTCTTTTTGGTTTAATTGTCAAATGATAAAAAAACCGAAACACGCATAACGGTTAACCACTTTCTTATCTTTGTATTTAAATTTTCTTTATGCCAGAAAGACCATCTTTTTGCATGTATATATTTGGCATTAAAATATTCTTCTATAAAACCAAATAGATTACCCCTGCATCATAACAGTATCATACCATAACAAAGTATTTCAGGTTAATTTTTATTAGATTTTGGGTTTTGGGCACATTATTACACTTTTTTTATGCCTACTTTGCGAATGATATTTTCTATAAGACGTCATGTTTTTATTAACTTGTGGTATATCAAGCATACTGTATATCAGTATAAAAGAATGTCAACGCAACATTTTGTCTCATCTTTTAATATATAACGTCTATATAAAACGAGTTAAATGCAGAACATCTCTTTTTGTGATTTCAAAACTACAAAGATTTACTAAATACATAAGTAATAGCCCATGCAGCTTTGCCTGTAGAAAAGAAGCCAATAAGAGGATGCAGTGCACAGTAAAGTCTAGAAAAAAGATTTCTTGTTACATTAGACTTAATACTATAATAGTCGCATACCAGCTTAACACTGCCAAAAAGTTTCTCTGGTACAAAAATATTTTTTTACAAAAAGAACAAAAAGTAAGATTTTTAATTATGCGAGCTCGGGGTAATATGGTTGAAGCTACCTGACACATTTTTTCTTACAGAAGCCCTGTATATTAGCGTATTTCTGATCTATGTTCTGTTAGAAACGACGCACAAATACATAACTATATGAGTTTGCCATTGTTCTTAGCTCTTTACGAAAAATCTAAAATGCAGCGGGTTCTATTTTTATGCGTCCTAAATATGCATTATTATGTAAAAGCAAATATACTATTGCAGTATACACAAAAAACTGACACAAAACCTGCAAAAATATGCTAAACTAAAACTAAAGGACCAAAAAGTTAATAAATAGTTGAAGATATTACTTACCAAAAAAAATTATGTGTATATTGCCTATGCTTTTTGTGCCGCTTTACATCTGTGTACCTTTTAAACGTAAATGGATGCCTTCATAAATCCGTTTTGTATAAGCGGTGCCTCGCAATTGTATATCACTGACAAACCGATTAGTATATAAGATCAACTAAACACTTTCTGCCTAACAAACAATAAGAAAAATACCAACGAAAAAAATATCATATGTCTGTAAAATGATATAAACAAAATATCGGTTTTTATTGTTGTTGTTATATATCTTTAACAACACTTGCACAAAATAGAAAAACTTAATACCTAGTAATCTGTAACTTGTGTAGTGCAAAAAAAACTAGGAATTAAAACAATGATTTAATAAAAAAAAGCGTTTTGTATGATTTTTTATACCGTCCCTCGAACCTCTTTTATAACTTTTTCAACAGGTTACACATTGATCTACTTCCTAAAAAATTTTTAAAGATTTCATGTGCAAAAAAAAAAAAAACATTTCATTCTTGTAATCTTATTAAATTAGCGTGTAAACAATATTATAAAAATAATATGCCAAGCACATACATTTCTACAAGAAATTCACAGATACAATCATTTTGGTTTTGTAACCTTTTATATTACTGTAAAATAGAGCCATTATTTTAAGGGAAATTTTACTTTTAAAATTTTGTTCAAACCTAAGAAAAAAACTTTGTTTTTACAGCGCAAAATTTCTGCTGTGTTTAAAAAAAGTGTAATAGCATTAGAACTGCAACTACAATCGGTAAAAAACGACGATAAACTTTTTGCAGCCACAATATCTTCTTTTAAAAACAACTACTGTCGACTAAAACATAATAATGTGCATATGCTTTGATTAAAAAAAGACTGGTGCATTACAAAAGCTTTTGTTGTAACTGCACGTTGCAAATATTTTGTTCGAACAACATATTTTATTTTCTAAGTATTGTGAGACAATACTTGTAATAACTAATTTTTTAAAAAAATGATGCTCTTTTACGTAAGAAACCATGTGCAAATTTTATGATAATCTACATACATACTAGTAAAAATTAAATTTACAAAATCCCTTTAATTAAAAATTGCTCGTATGTAACACACTTTAAATTGCAAAAATTTGTAATTTTTTATGTTTATACCTATCTATGAAAATGACAGTGTATAGCTGTATTGACCAACTTGTACGTTTATACATCCAGGTTACTCAAAAAAGGTATTTAAAAGCAACAAAATTTTTAGAAAACGCAGTTTGCTTGTTTTATGTCAAGCCAGCCAGCCCGCTTTAACTTTTTGTTTTTGTTTTTTAAAGCAACGTTTTTTATGCATGATAAATTTTATATTGTGACAACTTTTTAGTTATAACTCAAAACCTAAAAAATGTATTACTATATACATATTTTTAAAATCCTATTTTTTTTCACATTCGTTTGAATATAAAAACACTGTTTAATTGTTAACTTTTTTCTTATCTTTTAATATTGTAATTTTTTTACTATAGAACTTTTAAATTACTAATATAATAAAAAGAGCATTTTATAGCGTAAGATCGTACAGAGAGCCAAAACTTAAGCCAAAAAGTTATGAAAGTAAAAAACGCATCGTATTTATTAATGTTTCATCTAGTTACTCTTTTTTGCAGGTCAAAAAAAATGCAAAGCTATGTTTTATATAGGCATAATTAGCCATATTTTTTTTACAAACCTAGAATGTCATAATAAAAAAAAAACAAGAATAAAAAACAAATCCCAAATACGGTTCTAGGGGTCTGAGCGTTAAGGTAAAAAAATCATGATATAGTTCGGCATAAGAGCTTTAATCCAAAATTTGAACAAATTTTTATTACAAGTTTTATGTATGTTTTTTTCTATAATATTACATACTCGACTATAAAACATATAGCATAACACAAGCTAAAACTAGAAAATTTTATACAGTAAAGGCTGGGCCTATGTAGGCAAAAAAAATATACATATAAACGTACTTTTCTTTACAGTATGTTATTTTTTTGCGCTATTTATAGCAAACCAGTAGACATACGCTGTAAATTGCATGAAGCTTATTAAACGAATCGTTATTAAAGCTTACGGAGTTACAGCACAAACTTCAAAATAGTTCGACACACTCAGCGTCTGAAGGATACCTTGAACATTTTATAGTAGTACTTTAACAAGTTTTTACTTATTCATATTTATCGGGCACAAAAAAGCAAGTGTTCAAACTGTTGTTATACTATGCTAAAAACAGAAATACTATTTCATTTTTGTAGTTTACTATTTTGCAAAAAAGTTCACACGATACACGGTCCAAGAAAACAGTCTAAATCAATTTAAATGCACATCGAAACAATATTTTTTATTTTGTTAAATGTTTAGAGACAAAAATAGCCATATTGTGTAGCAAAGCACTATTTTTATACGGAAAAATAGCTTTATATATATCTATAAAATTATTTTATCGACTGAAAGACCATACTTATCAAACAATAAAAATGGTACGCAAAAGCATAAATACCTTGTTTTACAAGCACATCGTATTTTTTTCAACATGGTTTAGGATGGATACCTTTTTTGCTATTTATGCAAAAAAAATCTTAATATTAATATTCAATGCATGCTTTTTGGTTTTATATATACTGAAAGTAATTTTTTAGCAAGCCGGAGTCTAACATCGGTTTTTGTACTTTTGATATGTGTTACTGCATTTTTGTACCTTGCGTCATAGCCCGTGGTCTTTTTGGCATTTTCTGTGTAAAAACTTTGTTTCTTAATTTTCCATAAGCAACATGGATACAACATATATACGCTGCTTACTACAACTCTTATAAGTCGCGATGTACATCAAACGATGTGTAAATCTCTAATAAAAAACACATGCAAAGAGCCCAGAAAAAAAAATAAAAAATTATTCATGTATATTTAAGATTAGATGACAAAGATATCATTTATACGAGCATATGACGTTTTTTTATACGGCATTGCTGTGCCGTTGTAAAGATCGACTACGATAATGTATGCATATAGAACTTTACCATGCAAACTTTATAATACTTTATAATAGAACTATACATAAGATATTATATCATACTACTATATTGATTTGCAATTGTATTTTAAAACGTTTTTTTAGTAGTCATATTGGCCCACAAAATTACTTATCATATGTTTTTTTTACTATCAAAGATTTTCTACTGATTTTATATATATGAAAAGCTAAATTATAACTGTTATACTCCTCGTAAATGTGTTGATTATAATGCAAAAAATATCGCAATAGTTTTTTGTTAGAACATTGAAGTCGATTAAACAAGTCAAAAGTATCTAAAGCATTTCAGTTAACATATAGTGCATTTTACAATAAAAAAATGTTTTTTTATGCAAACAAATAAAGGGTATCAAATTTGCAGGCCTTTAATCCGCAAGGGAAAAGTAATGCCACATTATAACTCTACAGGCATACTTAACTAAGCATTAATATGCAAAAGTAATCTAATATTCAGTAATGCCCATGTTTATTTGACGTTAAATGATGTTATTATTGTTATCTAAAAGATTAATATGTGTAAAAATATTTTTAATTTTGTTATGTGCAATCATGACAGAACTATGTTGGTAAAATGCATTTTTTATTAAAAGTTATAGTAATAGAATAAAACGGAAAAAAATTAAAAAAAAATACTGAGTTTATGTTGCACCTATTATGCACTTAGTCACATTTTCACGCAGTTTTTTACGTTTTGTCACTAGTTTTTATGCTGCGTTTCTTGCTCAAATATTACCCAAATTGCGATTTTTCATCCCCTCTATTGATGAGCCTAGTGAGCTCAATATCAAAACAACGATGTAAATCTACTGATCAACGCGCCAAGTTTTATAAGAAACGCATTTTCTTGTTGAAGCATCTATGCAGCTTGGTATTAGGTTTTACTATTTTTTTAGATTTAATTATATACATTGTAAAAACAAACATCGGTTTCTCGTGTGCAAATAGTATACGTAAATTGTACTGCTTTCTTTTTAAACTTTAAACACGTACACTTAAGACCTAGGGATACAGTATATTTCTTGTAAATACTATTTATTGCCAGCAATAAGTTGTAGTTCTTTTAAAAAAACAAAAAAGCGTCAAAAATATACGCTAAGTAACATGTAGCAAATTACATTCTTTCATTTTTTATTTTACATTTTTTGCGCTTTGCGTTTTTTATATCGTCTGACTGCAAAAATACAGCAAAATATCATTCATAAAATTTGACTGTAAAATACTGCCGATAGAAAAGAATAATCTATTTTCTCTAAAAGCACTAGTAATAACGTCTTTTTTACTCAAAAAATAGTCAGGAAATTGTGCTTGTTATTGGGTACTGCCTTGAGGAAAAAAACTTTCGTTTTCACATTTGTAAGAAAATACATATTCAAAACAATGTTTACCATACGTTCCAAAAATTATAATAATTTGTTGCTTTTTATAAAACCTAGATTACACTGTACCACTCTTGCAATGCTCGGATTTACCTTCCTTGTATAGCGTCTTGTATAGCATGGCAATCCTATTACATAAAAATGTGCGAGAAATGCATGGAATCATCGCAGCGTTTCTGTTCTGGTATACAAAGACTAAAATCCTCATTTGGATTTTTTTGTAGTATACTTGGTAAAGTGGTTGCAAGGTATTGTTTTTCCAACGTTTATTGGCAGTTGGCTTATCTCGCACAAAAGCCCATATAGTCTAAAACACTCATAACATAGTAAGAAAGTTTAGTTTCTGTACTAGACCTATCCGTATAGTCGATAGGGTTGTATTTAGTTTGTGGTATATTATTGTTGCCCAAATCACCTTGTTATTATTTTTTAAATCTCTTCATTGTCATATCGTTGATTTTGTTGTTACACAAACAATATTTTTTTGGTCTGTAACTTGTTAAGCTGTTTTTTGTTTGGTATTTTAGTAGTTAAATATTGAAGTCGTGGTTTCATCTGTGAAAAATTTTTAGCCACAGTTAAACTGCATAATTTCTGCCAATAGATATCCAGCTTATCATCATTAAAGTTCATTTTCATTATGGCTACTTTTTTTTTTACAATTTTGGCATTAAACTATATGGTATTGCAGTGATTCAGTTTTTTAACCCATTTCAAATACAATCAAATACAAAATCCTATAATTGGTAAGTTTACTTTTTTGTAAAAGTTTTGTTGTTTTGTATATCAAAACGCTTGCTTTGAAATTTAATTTATAAAGTTGTTTGTTGTTGTAGCTGTGCTGATGTTTTGTTGTAACTTTTGTTTCCGTAGACTGGCACGGATGGCTTTGTTATATGCCTGATCTTAAGTAACTGCAAAATTAAAGTATTTAATCAGGTGAAAAATGCAAATACCACATGGCTTGTAGCATTGCCTGGATGACGCTCTCTGCTTAAATGATTTTTTACTTATATAGGGAAACTTCATGCTTCTACAGAACTCATTTGTTATATTAAAAAAGCATGTTTTATACCTATCCTTACAATGAATTACAACGGGTAGTTGTCTTGTTGCACAACAAAGTATATTAGTATGTTTTTGCACATACCTAATAATATTCTGCAGTAAGTCTTACTTTTAGATATGTTCTGTAATCAATAATAAAATGTCTATCAACAGTTTTTTAAGAAGTCACATACATCCGCACAGCATATACGTAGAAAAAACATGATTTGATTTTGCTTCATATGCAAAAAGCACTACTAATACTAAACAATCCGTTCGTTTTTGTGAAAGCAAACAGGTAGAAGAGGTAACACCACTTTGTATTGACTTTAATGTTTGCCGCTTTAGTTTTTAATGAAAACTTAACTGTCAGCTGACACATAAAGACGATTTGCCCTTGTATATCTATTGCTTGTCGACATTACATGTTTTGTTCTTTTTTTGTTACCAACCTTTAATGCTTATGCATGTTATACAAACTGCTGTTCATTACGTATATTTGTTATAAAAACAGGATTTACAACATGCATTTAAGTTTTTTTCAACTCAGAAAAACAAAAAATTGCAGAATCACAGTAAAACAATAAGGCTCTTTTTTATGCAGTATATTTATTGTCTGTACCACTTCCTGTCCGACATAATCAATGCCAACTTACTAATGTGAAATTCATTTTACCACGTTGCACTAGAACTCTTGTAAAAATGTAGAATAGATTGGCTCTGTGTAGAGATTTTCAAAAAGCGGGTTTAGGGTTTTATAAGCACGGAAACTTAATGCACATCTGTTAGTTGTTGTAATTTACTTTATGTATTACTTCCTGAACTTATAACTTATTTGTAGTGCGGTCATAGCAAGGCTTACTACAAAAAAAAAGGTAAAACAATGAATGATCACACATTAATAGGCAATTATTTATTGTTTTCTTTGTCATTATTTTTTTTTCTTTTATGAATATTAATATCAAAAAAAGAGTTCAATTCATTTTTACAGAGCTCGGCAATAATTAATGTAAATGTAAACTATGTAAATAATATACAGCAACAGTCTTTAACGAAGGTAGATTTAACTTGATATTGCATATTTATGTGCAGCATGCTGATTGGTTTAAGATAAAGACGGATGCAAAAAGAATATAAGGATCCTATAATACGTACATGCTGCCTAGAGACTAGAAGAAAAACAATTCTGACTAGTTTGACTTGCTGACGGCAAGCAACCTCAATCATATTTTTACTTATCACGGATGATATATTTTTTAGATACTGCTCTCTTGTGAAAATTTGTCGACCACTATATGCAAATGCGGTTTGTTACTTGTCAGGCATATTAAAAAGAATACAGCACATATCCTGTAAAAAAGACACGGGTTTTTTTGTCTGTTGGTGGTCGAATGATGTGCTACTTTTTGTTTCACTATGTGTCATTTTGCTTAAATGCCGCCTATTTTGCATACACTTATTCATCTTCTTACAACAACTGATTATGAAGCTGATAGCCATAAAGGGTTTTACGATGAAACTTGTAAATATTTTGACATAGGCCCGGACTATGTCGCCTTTGTGTAACGAGTAATTATGCTTCTTATTGCGTACTTTAACAAAAATGCAATCTTATTGTAAAGCTGTCCATTTCGCCGTTTATACTTAGCGGTAGGAACGTTTTGCAGTTTAAATTATAATTGTGAAATAAAATTGTCATAAAACTACTGCCATCAAATGGTCCCTTAAAGGAAAGAGGGATAATCAGAAAACTTACAAGCTATGAACAACGCACATTAGATAATACTAGATGGAACGAGAAATTTTCATATGGTTGTTAAATTATAAGAGTGTAAAGTATGATTCAATGGCGCGAAGATGATGTTGGTTTGTATATACTACATTTATGTAATAATTTAAAAATATCAAATTAACATGAATAAATAAAACCTAAATTCAGTATTTAAAAAATTGCAAATGAATTTACATTTACATTCAATCTGAGTCTTTTTAAATGGTGTACTACATTATACGTGTTGATGCCATAGCATCAGAACGAATCTCTTCGACTGCATGAACAGGGTGGCGACTTACATTGCCGAAGGCAATGTAAGCCCGAATCCTCTGACGCAGTCAGGGGGATTCGTTGATCTGCGAAGCAGATCAAAATGCCCGCCGCAGGCGCCGATTTTTATACGTTCATTAATCATATCTGGAAATATTATCTAGAACTATCTTATCTTATATTTGTCTTAGATAAATATTATAATTGGTTTCAGATAAGATAAAAAGCTATATAAAGCTACAGAAATTAAATTAATAGTATCAATTTCATATGTCATTTCCTTTTGGTCGCAAGCAAAATCCCCGTGGACGGGGTGCTAAATACAACCATACGCATTCATGAATGCATTTTCAAATGCTAATATAAGTTTTTTTTATTAGATTATGAAAGCGCAAAAGTTAAAGTAAATTCTGGCAAAGAAAAAACATTATCATATGTTAGAAGGGATACACGTATTATATGGAAAGCATTGCCGACAGTTAAAAAGTAAATACAGATGATTGAATATAATTTTTGCAGATCAGCTTCTTGATAGCATGGGAAATGAAAAACAAATATTTGTAAGTACGATAATTTACTATTTATTCCTGGAACAAGTAACATTTGCGCGGAGTAATTTTTGCAATGCAAATTTTTGCATATTTACAGAAGAAACGCTTGACACTTTTAATTTTTAAAAAGCTAATTTTTTTTAAGTTAAACAGGAAACAGTGAGGTATAGAGATAAATTGAGCAGTTATAACAAAATTACAATCATCATAATAACAATACTCATATAACTTACTTTATTTAAATAAAGTTTATTTGCTTGCAATTTTTAATTTTTTTAAGAAACTGAATTTACTGGTTTTCTCGATCTTTTTTACCTATTTAATAATTTTTTAGGTAGACTTTTAATTGCCATTTAAAAGAAAAAATTTGATTCCTTGTACGCTATTATTGCTGAACAATAGCCGAAACCCCTAGTTTATAGTATAGATGTATCGTATTTTGTTTCATATTGTTACCATCTATTAGGTAAAATATTTAGCGTTGTTTTATTTTGGAAGCCGGGCGCAATACAAGGGTTTTATGACGTAAGAGCCAGAGCAAACAAACGAGGGTTATATATTACTATAAATACTTGCAAGAGCATGTATACCAATTGTATTGTAAATAACGCGTATAATACAAGCCATGAAAAGAGCAGGGCTTTAAAGTTTGTATATTGAGTATACGACAATCTAAAAGTTTATATATAAACGAGTCAATACGATGCTTGTTTGCAGTGGTCAAACTTGCGATAGGACTAAAATAGACACGATAAAAACAGGTACATTATAATGACCTCAGTTTGGGATAACGATTAGATATTCTGATCTGAAACATTACCATTTGTTTTTAAAAGAACTAGGCAAAGTATATTAGAAATGATACTGTCATAAATAGTTATCATATAACTGCAAAGCGTTTTAAAAAAAATTCGGGTGAAAAACCAGCCTCAACTAACACAAAAAACAACTAAATGCCAAACATATAACTAATATTATATTTTCAGATAAAAAAGAACTACATGCATAGAACTCTTTTGCAAAAAAGACATGCGATGTGTGGTTGCTTAAATGCTTTTTAGATGTTCGTTTACATTTACCATACGATTCTAAATTGCTTTTTATAGTGATATCAGCTTAACAGTAGCATAAATGTAGTACAGATGTGCAAAAATTGTTTTTTTGTAGTTACGAAGCAACTATTCTTATATTACCCCATTAATGCTGTTATGAGCGTCCGTAAACAGGCAACCAGGGTTTGTTAAGTTTAAAAAAAGCATCTTATCGTATAAAGCAAAAAAAACAGATAAAAACACAACCATTTGCATATAGTTCTAACAAATAACTGTTTTTTGGTAGCACGAACGGTTCAAAATGCAGATGTTTATGCAACGAACTCATGTTCAGATTTTTTTAAAAAGGACAAGGGTGTTTATATTAATAGTCTTTGCTGCCGTGCTAAATAAATAGTAGAAGGCCATGCCAACATGTCGGCATTTTCCTGTATATACATAATTACAAATTACATTCTAATAATGCACATGATTTTAATGTAAAGTGAAACGCAGATCAGAACACTTAACTACACTCACGCCAATTTGAAAATCTATATCTATACATTTTTTTACATATACGAAAAATTATATTTGAGGTTTTTTCGAAAAAATAAGATTTATTGTAAAATCTTAGAAATGAGGTTTATCAGCATAATATTGTACACCTTAAGTAATTATTAGCCCAAACAATTAAGCTAAAAAGTTTTTAATGTTTGACCGCCTTCGTTTTTGTATGTTCAATCGTTAAAAAAATTATACCGATAGTTTTGAGCTACATTTTTGTAATATATACAATGCATAGGGTACAGTTGCGCTTTTTTACAAACGTTTTTTAATTAATTTTTTATGTTTGCAATTTTTTTTAGTTAGGATAAAATTAATTTTTATAATTGCTGTAAAATAACTTCAAATGTGTTTTTTAACACGTTGGTTCAAAAATTAGAAGTACCTGCAGATAACATATTGTGCATATATTGCCGTTTCTAAACAGATTTTGTACCTTTTTGGTGTTATTCGTATACAATATAAGGCGATTTAAGTTTACCAAATAATTTTTATGAAAACTAACCAAGTAAAAAAATTACCCTTAGTAAATTTGTAAAAAAAAACTTTTTGCATTGTAGCGGTAGAAAAACGTATGATATGTGGCACTATAAACTTAAAAAAAATGCCGAATAACACGATTTGCATTATATGCGATGCTATATGGTTACCAAATTAGGTGTATACTCTGTGTTGAGCTTTATGTATAGTCAAAATTGTCAATCCCTGTTTTACACCAAACAGTGTAGTGTATGGTTCGTGTTTAAGAAATATTATTATTTGCAGAATAAAAAACCATAGTTATAGATCTAATATACGAAAAAATGTAATCAGTACACTCAAAGCACAAAAGATGCATTAAAACGTAAATTTAAGTGTATTTAATGGGCTATTCTGCAAAAATATTGCATTATTTATGGTTGAATGTTGTATACCAGTAGTTATTAACGTGCGTGTCGCAAGTACACGTGATCTTTTTCTGCAAGGTTTGTAATATTCTTTCACTGTAAAAAGTGGTTTTTATAGTGTAAAGCAGAAAAAGAATTCTCCGCGCATTTTATTTCAAATAGAGAACATAAATGCATTCTGCTGTAATAAAAGATTAAATGCAGTTTAACTATATATCTTTATAAGAATTTTTTATTTTTCTAATATTTCTTAGCAAAAATTTTAATTTTATTGTGTAATTTATATTTTATATATTAACTTATATCTACCTTAAACTCTGTTGACACATTTTTGACATGAATTGTACTTTCTTAACCCGTTTTTTTTTTAAAAACATTAAGAAAACTTTTTGCTTTATTTAAAGATAAAAGATCTGCTTGGTAACATTATAAGTATACAACTTACTATATATGTCTAACATTTTTGATGTGTTTTTTATAATTTTTGTATATTTATACACTTTTATATATTAATATTCTATAGAAAATATTCTTAAAGCAAAAACCTAGATATAGCGCGAGAGTGCAATAAAAACCCATATATGTTGAATTCAATATAATTTTTTTGACAAAATTCGGAATTTACAAAATGTACTTTATTTACTTGTAAAAACACAGTTTACGTGGTCTTTATATCTATATGTATGTTTGAGGCTAGAAAAAGACTGTTAGTGGCGATTTCTTTGTAACGTACGATTTTGTACTTATTGTAGAAAAGCTTTTAATACCGGAAAGATAAAATAGTTTTAAAACATGCAATAAAGTACTTTACTAGAATTTTGCGGCTGAATTCGTAAAAAAAACACCAAAAAGTACAAGCCGTGAATTTCATGCTTCTGGTAGATAAAAACTAGGTTGCGGTTATATAATCTTATTTTCGCCAATTATAGTAATAAAAAAAGTTTTTAATACCAAAATTTTGCGAAAAAACAAATTTTCATAGCTACACTTAATTATGTTTACTTAAAAGTTTTCAGCCACGTATCTTATGATTACGTTTTTTAAGAACAAAAAAGTGATTGAAGGGTCGAAAGCGTGTCATTGTATGCGTTTTGCTACGAAAAATTTTACAATGTAAATAAATGAAGTTGCATCCATTTTTATATAGATTTTTAAAAAATGTTAATACCAAAGTGTTCTTTTGTAATCTGGCTTAAAATATTCAGTTGTAGATACTTAATATCCTTCACGTAATATGCAATATAAGTATTGCAACCAATGCGTCTTGTTTCAGACGAAAGCAATCAAAACCCAAAATGCTTATTTTTATTTTTTTTATTCCAATGGAATCTAGTTTTTTAAATGTGAAACCGCCATATTTGGTTATGACCCACAATAAAAAAAAGGTTTTTTACGTTATATATCAGCATGAATCAGACAAAAGGTAGTAATTAATTTTTGTCGTAATAAACGCTTTTTATAGGTCTTATAAAAGTATTTGTTATAAGTTTAATATTAAAAAGATTATTTACTTTTATTGGTAACTGCTCATTGTTTCTCTAAGTTAATGATAGCAAATTTTTAGTTGGAAATTGAGTTCTCGCTTGTCATTTGCTTTTTTTTCTCTATTGCCTTTTTTTTACAATAAAATAGGATTAAATGACAAATTTTTACAAAAGTACTTTTTTTAATTGTGATTGGGAGATGTTAAACTTCCATACGTAACCGAAATATAAATACATGTTTTTTTTTTTGTAGCGGTAAAATATCTTAGGACAAAACAATATTACGACCGCAGTTTACGACAAAACATAACCAATATAGTACTAAATAGACAACAAATCTATAGTTAAGAAAAGATGCAGTCCGTAAATTTTATGCCTTTATAAAAAATGAAGTGTCGTTCATGGCAGCTGTTATTTTTACGTAAAGAGTCTGTTTAATTACTGTGTTTTTTCTATTTTTTTTGCTAAACACAAACAGCTCTTTGTGAATGAAATCTTTACAGAAGCATTACAAACCGGGATAACGCTATTTAATGACGATAAAATCAAATACAAAGGTGTTTTTGGCAATGACCTGACACTTCATAAAAATACAATTGCAAGACGTATACATACATTTGCAAAAGACTTAATGAGACAGCTTATGCAAGAAACCAAACAGAAGCAAAAACTTTTGGACTACACCATAAAAAGACCAATCGATTTATGCTACTGCTCACTATGTATGCATAAATAAGGATGGTTTTAAATGATTATACAACACGAGTAGAAAATAATACACTTAACAACATAAGGACAATCAATTGGGTTCGACATATTCAATGGTTATTTTTACTTTGTATTACAATTATGATTTTCATTTGCAAGCTCGAATATGTAAAACTAAAAAGCTTTAGCTTTATTTGGATGCTCAATTTTGTTGGCAATGTTGTGCTGTAAAGAACTACAGTTTTACAACTAACTTACAGCATTGTATTTTACATCATATAGCTTTTTTTAAAAAAGTATTGCAATTTGAACATTGGAAAATTGTTGTACTGCAAATTATAAATGCAATTTTAGTCCCGTCTATATAAGCAGGCTGTAATAGATTTGTTGATACAGGCCGAGTTTACTTCATCTGAATTTGTACAAAATTGTTTTTCTGGCTGAGTAAAACGTTTTTTGTTAAATATTTCCATTTAGTTGAGAAAAAATTTTAATATTTTTTAAATAAAAAACGAATTTATCCCAAAGCCAAATGACTTTCCATGATAGGGAAACTTCACCGTTCTCTCTTGATTTAATTTTTGCAAAACATGCTCTTATTTTTGTATTTATAGAAAAAAAATATTGAATGTATGATACGCACAAAACAAAAATTTTTACTTAAGGTTTTACATTAGATGCTAAGCTTATAGAGAGGGTATTACGCACTTAAAATTCATGATAAAAATTATAATTGAAAAGCGTATAGTTTTTAGCTATTGTGTTACATTTAAAGAATTATGCAGCATTAGTTCAAAAAAGTTTAGAAATTTAAATTATATGAGCCTATTGTTTTATTTGTAAAATATCTGGATGCAAATCTAACTTACTTTGTAGAGACAGTGAATTTTTTGTGCTGAATTTGCACACACCAATATAAATGCTGTCAAAATATGGGCAAATCAAATTCAGAATGATAGAATCTTAAAATCGCACTTCTATAATATAATCTTATTTTGAGATTCAAATTAAAAAGATATTTTATTGCTTGTTAAAATTAAGATAAACAGCTGGTTCTAGTTATTTATGCGCGTCTCATTTTTTAACAATAAATTAAGTCAAAAAAAATTTAGATGTTGGATTTCAGTTATCAATCCAGATGAATGCCTTTTAATTAGTTATTTACATACACTTTAGAATATTAGATAATACTAGATAATATGCATTATCTAATATCTCATTAAAAAAAATTGTTTTTTTTTTATTATTTTGCATA
>JAQFYM010004574.1:0-15142 GCA_034694785.1 Agrenia bidenticulata
AATGATCAAAGTAGTGATTGTTAAATTCTAAATAATTGTGATTTGGATAATTGATCATAATCAATTACAAATCAGTCGAATTTATATTATTGCCTCTCACCCTCTGATGGGAGATCATCTATAAATATACTATGAATTGCATTCAATCTTTAAATGACCAATGAGTGTATTAATAATGTTATTACTTCGTCATCTTCCAACAATGATACCTCAGTAATAATTTAAAAGGATACTAAAACCCAATTTCTACTAAGTTTTTCTTAGCCCAATGCAATGAAAAAAGGGCACCATACTTAGACCCGGTGATCTTATATACATTCCCTTTAACAACCCCACCTCACTAGATCTTACAATTCGCCTACTAACCAGACAAGCACAAATTTCAATGACTTCCCTGTTGTCTCCTAACCAGAATATAACCGCTGTAAACATTTTTAATAACTGTGTTTCAGGTAAATCAGACCCCACTAACTCATGTAAATCTCCATACAACCAAAAAGGACTTTAACCAAAAAAAGAAAATTTAAAAAGGCACAGAAATAACCCAAGGATGGTTTTCACCTATAGATGCTACACTTAAACCGGACTTCAAAGTAAGCTGCTCTATCCGGTGTAAATCCATCCACACCAAAAATAATAGCCGGTAGACCCGTAAAGTATATAATATAATCATGCTTGTTGCTAGATGTGGCAATGGTACATCAAAAAGCCCAGCTAGAACTCAAAAGCGATGCTAAAAAATACACTTTTATAAAAATGCACATAAGCTTACCTTTCAAAATTACAAAAATTCAAAAACCGCAATCTTCATACATAAGGTTTACTCTTATTGCCCAATTGCCCGGCTGAAATCGAAATATATATGCTGGAATATATATCCAATATACTAATTATTCGGTTTAAAAAACGGGAAATCAAACATAAAGGTGTAGTAAATACTTCAATTCCCCTGGACACACTAGAAAATATTCAATAGATGTCACTTAATATAAATAATATCAAGAAAAAAATCTTTGGACTTACTATATTCTAGAAGAAAAAAGTCCTGATCTCTTATGTATCCAGGAATCCCGTAGGCTGATTTCTGACAAATCTATTTTTTTACCTAACTACCTTTTTTCCAAAATATATATGCAAAACCAAGGCCTAGGTCTTCTTATCGGTGTCAAAAAATCACTCAATATGTCAACCAAAATTTTTTTCTCTAGCGAAAATCTTTTCTGCGTCTTGCTCTCAAGCAAAAACACAAAATTTTTAGTGTGTAATATCTACGAATCAAACAATCATATTGCTTTATCTAGTACGCTATTCACATTGGAATCCTTCTTAAAGGATAACGCAGAGAAAAACAAAGTTATTGTAGGAGATTGGAATAAAACTCTTCCCCTCCGTTTCCCCAAAATCCTCACATCAATAAAAAAAGGGTATTGAGACCTTCGACCTTGATGCACCCGACAAACAGACTCACATATTTTTTACTAGACAACGTACATGCCGTCCAATTGACTTGTCTTATCTAATAATAAGGATGCGGTCAAAAATCAAGAAGTAATAGCACAAATTCGTTTATCAAACCATTTCCTCATTTTAATATCTTTTAATATTCTAAAGCCAATAATTAAAAACAACCCGCCTATTTCGGTATTTATAAGAACACACTAAAAAAACCGAAAATAGTCAAGAAAATTAAAAACATTTAATTCTCGACGTCTTTGTCAGATAATCAACAAGCTGCCGAGGCTTTTAATGAGGAGCTAACATTTTTTCTCAAAGAACTAAAGGTAAGTTCAGTTATCGATGCAAATCCCTTAATTTACAAATGATTGGGACTGATAACTGTAGCGACAAAAAAAATAAAATTGATCTATTCTTAAGCAAAGGACTAGCTACCCTCAAAGATTTAAAAAATAAAAAAAAAAAATTAACTAGAAAATTCTGCATTTCTGGAATGGAAAGCAAGATAAACTTATTTTAGAAAATTACCAAGCGCTGGATTGCAACAACCCATAAAGGTATTAAACTAAAATAAAAAGACTCTCGGGCATGTATAAGCCAGGCTTATTGGAAAAAAAAATCCGCTGTCCGGAAACTTAAGGAATAAAAAGCAACAAACACGATATCCTAGACGTTTTTTCGACCCATTTCAGCAATATTTGCAGTTTACCAGCTGGATAAAATAACCTAGAAAACGATTTAAATATAATAAATAAATATGCAGTTTGTACAGATCGCCCAATTGTCTGGTTTGAAATCGTTGCTGTTCTTAAATTACTAAAAAGATGGAAAGCCGGGGTCCAGACCTCATCTCTGGCGAACTTTATGCGATCGTTTAGAATAAAAAGATCCCAAAAAGCCCCCTTGCTAAAGCGCATTTTAAAATCATTAACATGGCATTCAAGGGGGTAATATTCCCACGTGAATGGTTTATATGCGTCTTAATACCTATCTTTAAAAAATGAGATACGCTTAACACTAATAATTATCGGGGCATCACCCTTATATCAGCCCAGTTAAAATTACTTGCTCCAATTCTAGATTCGAGACTCCAGTCTCTAATGATTGATAAACATATACTCATAAAAACGCAAAGCGGTGGTCTTGTTAAAATAAGGTGTGTCTCACAGGCGGCCTGCCTACTAGAAGCACTGCAAAGACGACAAATTATTTATAAAATGAAATAGCCGCATTTGTAAACAAAATAAAAGCTTATGATGAGGTCCGTTACGGTACTGTATTTAAAAAAAAACAGAACAAAAGTACAGGACCAGTCTCAATCAATTTCCTAATATTAATGTAAAAACTTACATTTGTAAGAATAAAAATTTGGAATAAAACGAGTATCCCGTTCCCCTATCTACGAGGATCCGCCAAGGCTGCCCTACCTTACATATAATTTTTAATATCTTTAAAAATGATATCTTAGACCTTCTGTGGGGTCTATATCCCAGGACTTTCGAACAGCTTACAAAAAACTCTTTTTTGCTGATTATACGGTCATCATTAGCGAAAACAGTCACCAGCTGCAAAAAAACCTTGAAAAACTCTCTGCATGGCTAGAAAAAAACTCAATGGACTTAAACAAAAGTAAATGTGCTTGTTTAGTTTTTATAAATAATTTTGATGACCCAATCTCTTCAAACCCTACATATAAAGGTAAACAAATCCGATCCTAAAAACATACACCTACCTAGGTATCCCTATAAAAGATAAACTCGACCTTAAAAAATGGCCAAATTTAGGTGCATTTAAGGTAAAAAACATCTTTGTAAAATGCTAACCGCTATCGGAAAACAAAATTCCACTAAACTTCGCCTGAAACTAGTAAAAAATATTTTTTTGCCCTCCATCACTTTTGGGTGGGAAATCTTCGGCATGAGTGAACTCAGATTGTAGCCACTACAAGGTAAAATAAATATGGCTATTATAAAAATTCTGCCAAAACATAGCTTCCCCACGATAATTACATATGAGGAAATAAAAATCTTCCCTCTTTTCGTCCTAGGCGCAAAAGCAAGAGCAAGGGGCTTAATATGCTGGCAAACATCAAGAACCTCTATTAGCTCGTTTTAAGTGCGTATAATTTTATAACTGTGTAAAATAAGAACTCTATTTAAGCATTGTAAAATATGGTGTAAAGGCCTTGGATTCTTGTCGTCTTACAGTAGCCAAAATAATTAAAAAAATTTCTGGGAAAAAATGTACATAATTTCTCATAAAGATCAAACTCTTACTGTATTTATCCCGCACCTTCAAAGTATAGAACTTGGTAAATTCTATATCAAGAAAGAAAATTATAAAAAAAAAATAGTATAGGAATAAATACACTACTTAAACTTTATACATACAGCTTGTATTTTACATAAGCATGGTCGGTTCTACAACTGCTACCTAATGAGTATAAAAATCAATGTGCACTCTGTAGACGACCAACAATCGAAGATGCTTGGCATTTCATAATGGTTTTACCTGTTTTTAAAGAATTAAGACCGCGCTGTAAATTATCGCCCATAAAAAGTGTGATAAATTACCCCGGAGGCGGAATCCAACAAAACAAATGCTTTCAAAACCCTGTTTGGGGTATAGAGTCAACAACATATAAAACACTTAAAATTTACTAGTGCCCTTTTTAGTTTATATGGTAATGCAAGTCCCAAGGCGTAAAAGACTTCTTGCCGCTAAAACTGCCTACCAGAAAGGAACATTCTCTCGACCCAAAGAGCCCGACTTTGACTAAATAATGAAAAGGTAACCAAAGCCCTAACGGATATGGTTGGGATGAATCCCCAGGAGTCGTTGGGAAAGCACCTTGACTAGTTTATCCTTATAAAAGGTTTTTAGTGTAGGTGTAAATTTTTGTTTGTGGGAAGGAGAAGTAGATTTTAGAAGAGATCTGAGCAAATTAATCGCATATTTTTTTCACACATAAAGTCACTAGTAATAGAATCTAAGCAAACACAACAAATATTTGCATTTACATTACTACAGGTGTTTCCTTGCATATTTTCCAACTTATACGAATTTTGTTTTAAAAAGAATGTTTTTACCCGTATAATATCACTTAATATAGATATTCATGTGCAAGAGTTGTGGTAAACTGTTTGAGCCTTGTAGGAATATTATCTGGTGGAGATGCAAGGTTTATATAGGCGTTTTGTGTCGGTTGGGAATTACAGTTAGTATGGGTTGACAATATCCATTTATAATTGTATAATATGATTATATATGGCTTGTAGGTCTATTACAAGGATTTTCACTAGAAGATGTATTTTCTTTTTTTGTGCCGGTTCGTGAATTCCAAGCTACTATTTGTTTCTTTATACGGGGTACAAATTTTCTTTTTGTGCATCATCTTATTTTGATTGCGTGCTTTTTCAATATCTATATAATACCTATTTACATGGGGTTTATTAACAATTTGTTTTTGACCGTCTTCTTGCCTACTGGTGGATTTCGGCTTCAATAGCACATGAGTTTTGTATCAATAAAGGCAGGTCATCCTTCGTGGTTAATTTTGTCAAGATTCATATTGCGAAAAAATGGATTATCACTCAAGCCTATCCTTATTTTTTGCGCCGAAAAAGTCTTCATAGGAACTTCGGTTAATACCAGAATAAATACTGCTGTTTTTCATTAACTGGACATGATGCAATCCACTGGCCATACTCGAATTATCTTTATCTAACATCTTTGCTTTAAGAATCTGACCGACATCTCGATAAGCCCTTTTATCGCTTTTTTGTTATTGGCTATTCTTGGCTTATCCCAACAAATTTTTAACTGAAGCCATGTGCTTTAGAAATTGCTTATAGATTTATTTACAATCCGTACGTTATCACTTTGTAAAATACACGGGGCCCTTAATATGCAAAATATTTCTGTTAAAGTTTGAGCTACTCAGTTCCCATTTTTCGAGGCTAGAGGTTAAAGAAGTATGAACTTGACAAGATAATCTTAATTTACCATTAATAATTCAAAGTTTCCATCAGGGCGACTTTACAAATCAATTTAATCCACCTGGGCCCTTAAATTAAAATCATATAATACGAGAGGTCTAACTATAAATCCTTTCTTCTAAACCTTACTTTTTTTAGCACATATATCGCATTATTCTAAAAAAGTTGAATATCTCCTTAATTATATTTGTATAGTATGACTTATAATCAGAATACATCTTTTCTCTTCCATCATGTCCTAGTGATGTACATAGTATATATCAAGATCAAAAATAATTTTTATCAGAAATAAAATATAAAATCTTATCAGAATCTTTATGCATAGGGGATATTAAAAATTTTTTGTTTTCTATTGCAAGAAGCGACTACTTACAAGGTTTTTTATTGGTTTGTTAGGTATTTTATTTATCCGACTGATTTTCCAATTCGGCAATGTTTTCGGCAAAACGATCCTTGAAAATATGTTGACTATTACAATAGGCATTTGTCTTACTATTTGTGATTTCTCTATCGAATTTTTGTTTTTTGCCTGGTTTTTATTTTTGTTCTGGCTATTGAGATGATTAATCTGTTCAATTTTTATTTAGGAGGGTACAAAAATAAAAAAAAATAAAAGAAATCAAAAAAAAGTAGTGAAGTCATAGCATGATTTTGCAACAGGCATAAAAAGTAAGTTTATAGATTATTTTTATTCAGGAAAATATAAAGCCACATAAACTTTACTTTATAAAGTATTCCTCAAAAAGAAAACTGTTCTGTATAAATAAAAAGAAAAAAGCTCCGTAATTTACGTTTTTTTTTCATTCTAATGTGTTTGCAGCATAAATATACACATTCACGGATAAAAGTTCCATGATAATATACCAAATAGAAGAATATACTAAGGTATGTTCATTTTTTATTTATAGGTAGACTTTTTAAACAAATTCGCGTATCGCTGCTTTTATATTGCAAGGGATGAATTTTTTTTGGTGAATTTTTTTTAAAGTAAAACTATTTTATTGTTATTTTTACTTTCTAAAAAGTCTTTATTCTAGCCTTTTTACAATCCTAAGGGTATTTGCACAACCAATTTTTTTTGAATCATTTCTATAGGTATATCTAACCAGAGAACATATTTAAGGGATAGTAGCAAAAAGTAATCGGGTTGCACCCGAATTTTTTTTTACGTTATTTTTTATAAAAAAAAATTTTTTGATATAAAAAAAATATCCTTGGGTAAAAAAAGTATACACATTCGAACGAGTACTAAAAATTAGTTACAAACTATATATAATACCTATAGTAAAACGACTCTTGGGGCAAAAAAAAACTCCTACGGAAAAAAAATGAACACAACATATTAATCAATAAAAAATTATAATAAGTAATTATGTAAGGAATTTTTTTACGTAAATGGACAGATTTTTTATAGGGAGGAATACCGAGAGTATACTTTGCTTTTAGATTTGTAAATCCTGGTATCAATTGAATTTTTTTATTTGTCTTTTTTTAATGTTGTATTCTAATATTTTTTTGTAAAAGGCATGTTTAGACCGGAGATAGTAAGTTTTGTATTGTCTATTGTTCAGAAAAAAAAAAAATCTAAATCAATATTTTTTTTTGTTAACAGTACACTTATTGCATGGGGCGGGCGAGCGGGTAGCTGAACCCCTTCTCTTCCGAAAGAAGATACTCGCTCTTAATTTGCATGAATATGCATCTTAATTCAAGAATTGATGTAAAAAGGTAAATATGGTTTTTAAAAACAAATTTACAAATTTATATTCTGTAAATGCCTCTTTTTAATTGAATTTATTAAGCCGAAAATTTAATTTGTGTTTTTTTTTTTTTGGCTACGCGTCGCAAGGTTTAACCTCAAGAAAAGGTACAAAAACCTTTATATAAAACTATAGCGGAACTATGTTTCAAAAGTGGTCATCGCAATTCAAATTAATAAAACAAAATTTTTATCTTAATAACCAGGTTCTATCTTTAATGTCAATATTTTACGAAATAAACTGTGTTTTATATGTATTTTTACGAATTGTTACAATTTTTCGGCGTTCACATTTTTTGTAATGTTTAGATTTACATTGAACATCTACAATTTACACTATCACTACTGGTAAAATATTGCTTATTATATTATTGTATGTATTTCTGCGTATGTATATGCTAACGTCTAGTGGCGTATTTAGGGTGGTGCTTGGGAAAACTGCAGCACCCTTTTCCGAAAAATTGCGTGCCTTAAGTTTAAGGGGGGAGGACACGTTTTAAGGGGTTGCGACTAAAAAACAGAGACTAGAAAGAAAAACTTATTTTTACAAAAATCTATAAATAATACACTATTTTATGCCAACTTTTAAAATATACAAAAAAGCAAAAAAAAAAGTTGCAGCAGCCCTTTTTAATTTCCTTAGCTACGCCACTGCGAACGTCTATTATACATGTTCGTGCTATTTATCTGCATAAAAACTTTATTTATTTTTTGTCTTTTATGCAAATAACTGAAAAAAAAATAATATATTTTTTAAAAAAATAACAATATATATATATATTTTTTTTTTTATTTTATCTATACCTATAGTAACAAATAGCAAGAAAACACAAAGTTATCCTCAATCTTTGTAAAATTTGCTTATAGGTATTTTCGTCGTAAAAACTCAAAAAATTGTGAACACTAAGGCTTTTAGATTGCGTGTGTAAAAAAAAAGCTGTATACCTAGTTCAAATTTGCACCATTACGTAAAAGAAAAAAAAAATTCGTTATAAAGATACTGGCTTTCTGTTGAGTTTTGTGTTTATTAATATTAATAAAACAACAAAAACAACCCAAATATGGTTTTTACTTGTTTGAAGCTTAGGTAAACCGGTAGAAAAATGCATAAAATGGGGATTAAAAAACGAAAAAAAAACCTGTAAATTTAGTTATAATTAACAATGATGCATTAGGGTTTTTTTAAGTGAAAAAAGTATTGTGACCAATGGTTTCTTTTAGTCTGTACTTTACGCAAATCAATAGTAGATCGTGTAAGTAACGTCATATATTGGAAAAAAAAGATTAAAGATCTGTGCATTTTTCTTCTTCTTTCACTTGTACAAAGGTTGTTTACAAAGTGTACTAGTTAACACTATAGAAAAAAACTTGTTGAATTTATTTCATGTTATTCTGTGATGTTATTCTGTAAATTATTTTATACTTCCATAAACAGAAAAAAAAAAGAAAAATTCGATTTACTCCTGTGAAATTTGTGTTTAGAACCATCTGCATATAATTTACGTATTAATGGTAATATGTATTATACACATGTTGCCTTACAGTCGTATTTTTTAATTTCAATATATTTCTGATTCAGTTTGAGTTTTACGACATATATTATAAAAAAAAAAATTTTTATTGATATTAAAAATTTTATTATTGTTTTTAAAGGCATTGAAAGGTTGTAAAAAGTTGAAAATCTTTTATTTATAATTTTTATTTAAATTGTGCGCTTTCCGACTTTTTTAACCTTTTTACATTGCAGTTTTTTACAGAAAATATCGAAATATATCTACGCATTTGTAGACTTTAGATGGCGTATATGTGCGTCGTTTTATAAAACGGCAACATTTGCAAACATTGCCTGTTTTAGATCAGTGTGTTTTGTTTTTGCCTTTCGCCTTTTAATATACGCCATTTATAAGAAGCCAAGGTAAACATACGTGTTTTTACACGTATATGTGCGTAAAAATGTTTTTTTAGCAATAATCTTTTTAAAAGTTTTTATCTTGTAAGTCTATGTATTTATTGTAATTTATTTTTTTACTTAGTTAAATTTAAGCCATACTAAAAGGCTTGCAGATTTAAGTTTTTACACTGTTAAATAAAACGATTTTCTTTTTCTTAATAAAAACGACAAAATACTTACAATGTAAAAAACCGTTTTTGAAAATGTTTTTTTTATGTTTTTCAACTGCAAAACTATCTTTTCCGCATTATAAATTACGCTATAAAAAATATAAAAGAAAGCTCGAGTAATAATCTGTACTTTTTTAACAAAAATATCGTATAGGATCATTTTTATAGAAATAAAAAATAACAAAACAAATGCTTTTTTTTGTATTTATGTTTATGTGTATGCTTTTTATACCCTGGTGCAATCTACGCTTTGGGAAACATGTAAAAGATTAAAAACTAACATAATGTTTTTTTTTAAAAAAAGGCCATAAATCTTAATTCTAATGCAATAGAACAATTTCTGGAAATTTTTTTTAATACCTTTGTAGTTGTAAACTATCTATTATCCAGAAATAAACAGCGCCATATTTGCTTTAAAATGATTTAATATTTACGATTTGATATTTAAGATTTGAGAATCAAGATTTGAGATTTGATATTTAAGATTTGAGATTCAAGATTTGAGATTTATATTTTGAATATTTTATTCTTCTGTCACTCTATAAAGGCAAAATACTGTTTTACAATGTCATTCAACTATTGCAAGTATAGTTTTATACATTTCATGTTTTTTCTGTGGATTTTATTCATACATCGGTAAAAATATACGCGTTAATCTATTGAAAAAAGACTCTATATGCGAATTAAATTTTTTTTTCTTGATAATGGCGTATGAACTTATAAAGACAAATATGATCATGCAAACGGTATGCCTTACCAGTTTTGAATTTTTTTTGAATCATTGTATCACCCTGGTATAATAAAAGCAAAATACAAAAAAAAATGAGATTCCAAAGTGTATCTTTTGTTACTTAGATATGGCATAATTTTAGTCTTTGTTTATCCATAAGTCTAACGCCAAAAAAACTCATTACAATTTGTATTTATTTATATCAAGCTCTTTTTACCGGATGCTATTTATGCTATATGTAACGACAAGTTTGCCTATTACGAAACAGTTTTACATTTTTATGCTTTATATTGGCGTTTAAAGACTCGTTGTAAGAGGCGTTAAAAATATTGCGCGCAATAGGACAATATGTAGTCCTTTTTTTTGTCAAATATGTTAATAATTTGTATAACATACGATATATATTTGGTTAAAGGGGTTTGATACAACAAATTGTGTATTTTTTTATACTGTATAATGGCGTTTTTTTCGTCGCGCATAACATTTGTCTATTGCAACAATGTAAAAATTTTTCTTTTTTTTTAAAAAAGTTTTTTTTGTTGTCGGTGACAATTACGTATTATATATAGAAGTAAAAATTCATTTTAAAAAATTTGATTCTTCTGTCCTTAATTGTGTCATAATATTTGTTTTTTTATCATATAAATACTTTTGGGAATAGATTCTAGGTGGCTTGTGTTTTTTTTGCAAATAATTTTTTAACTGTAAAAATTGTTTGCAATAATTATAAAAACGGGCATTGCAATAAAAACTTTTACGCCCTTTTTAAAAAACAATTAGTCTAAATTTGTTTTTTAATGACATTAACGTTACCTCAAACAGTCTTACTTTTTGATTTGTTAAAATTCAACCCTTTTTACGGCATAAAATTTTCGCCATACACCAGAATAATTAATTGAAGAAAAAAGCAAAGTCGATGTGTGGTTGATTAAAAACAGTTTCTTTTTTATTCTGGTTTTTTTAGAGGAAAGCAAATTCTGTTAACTTACCCCAGAAAACAAATCATTAAGTGCACTTTTCTGTAATGAATTTATTTCATATAAAAAATTATACAAGAAATTAGTCATTCAGAAGATTTAAAAAGGATTCTTTTTTAGGAGGAAACATAAGAAATCAATTATTTTTAAACTTTCCAAACATTAAAAAACCGTTTTCGACGAAGCAGATTCGCTGACAATCTTCACGATCAAAATATTGGCGTTATTGAAGTTTTTTTGGCATTACAACTGTAGCAAACAATGTAATTAATTTAATCTTTTAAATGGTGCAACTTTTATTGAAAAAAACCAACAAATAATTAGAGCCGAAAATTTTAAATGTTTTTAAAATTAATATTTTTTTTTTCTATACAAGCGTAAGATTGTTATACACTAAATGAACTACTTTAAACAATTAAAATATTTTTTTTTAATTTTTTTTATATAAATTAATCTTCTTTGTGGCAAATTCACCGCAATTTAAATTGTTTTTATTAAAGAAAAATAAAAACCCAAACACTAAAAATTCGAAAATTTAACCATTTATTATACAACAAAATGTATTACAAGACATATTCAATATAACAACAACAATAAATGTTCATTGCATACATAAACTCTTTTTATATTGCCTGGAACTGTTATGTCTTTGATAAACATCAACTTGGTAACGCGACACTATTATATTTACATAAAAAAATTTATGTTTTCATTAGGAACGTATTAAACAAGGTTAACACCAAACGCATTTTTTTATATGTTATTAGCTATTTAGAGGTGTTTTTTTATATATATAATACAAAAAAAAAAACTACAACGATAAAAACCATGTAAATATTATTTCTATTCTTGGTATAATCTTTTGAACACAGCTCTAAAAATCGAAAAGCTTGCAGAAACTTCTTGAAGCCTCTAACCAATATAAAAAACTTACGAGCAGAAAATCTTTTTGAGAAAAAAGAGATAAAAATATAAATGGATATATTATAAATCTACAACCATACTTTCGATACTAGTACGATATAACATAAATCATTATTTACCACAATGTTTTTTTAAAAGTAAATAATAGACAAAGCAGTTTAAATCTTTTAGTTTTGGGAATAAAGGATTTTTTTGTAGTTCACCACAAAAAAAAAAATTTTTTGTTGATGTAAATATACACTGTTGAAGTATGTGTTTGTTCATCCTATTGATTTTTTGTCGTTAAAAAAATGTTTTTACAAAGCGGATTTTTATTATTTAGTACGTTGTTTTTTTTTGATTTTAGGCGCACTTGTCTATTTATTCGCTGTTTTTAATGACTTGTATAGTTATTGTTGTTCGGCTATTTAATACTGGTTTTATTTAAACCGTTTTTTTTTTGTTTTCTTTAACGATCTCCATTTCTTTGTAATTTGAGTGTTTTTTATTGTACTAGTTTATCTTGTTTTTATATTTATTACATCTTAATATGCTCATTGTAAGTTATATTAGTTTCGAACTGGTCATGATTTACGGTTTTACTTTTTTATGTACATCCTTGTTTATTATGCTTTTTACTGGTTTCTTTTTTGTTTACGTTATCCTTTCTGTCTAGTTTCTGTGTTTATTTATTTTTTTTGCCATTTTACTCTTTATTTACTACATTAATTCTTAGTTTTTTGTATTCGGTAATACTTGGCGAATTTTTTATACGCCAAGTATACTTTGCGTAGTAAAGTATTTATTGGATAGTCTAAGTATACGCTGACTAGCTAAGTAAGTTAATTTTTGCTATATAAATTCTTTGGTATATTTTTTCAGCTAAGTATTATTTGCCTAGTCAAAGTATACTTTGACTAGCCAAGTAATTTTATTTTTAATACGAAAATACTTGGCTAAATTTTTTCGCCAACTACACTTAAACTAGTCAAAGTATAATTTGACTAGTCCAAGTATTTTAAATCATTTTAAGCAAATACTTGGCATAAATTACAGTCAAAGTATTTAATTCTTCTTCTTTTTTTACTTTGCTAAAAGTTTCAGATAAAGTATACTTTGCCTAGTCAAAGTTTCCTTGCGAAATAAAATTATTTGCCTGCTACATATGTATGTATGCATGTACGTTTGTATGTTTGTATGTTTGCTTGCATGTTTGTATGTTTGTATGTTTGATTAAATGACTGACTGACATACTGTCTGGGTGCATATATGTATGTTGTATGTATGTATTTCTGTATTTATTTTTGTATGTATTTTCTATAAATATTTAAACGTATGTATTTATTTATGCATAAATGCAATATGCATGTATGCATATATTACTTTATTATTCATGTATGTTTGTATACGTGCAATATGCATATATGATAGTATAAGGTACTTTATGATTACATGTAAGACTGTATGTAGTGTTTTTTGCATGTATGTGCATGCAGTTGCGTACCTAGTGGGCAACTGCCCTGAAACAAGAAGCTGCGCCGGAATTATAAATGGGGTCTTTTTTGAGCAGAGATTTTATTGAAAAAAATTTAGAAATAACAGAATTAAAAATTAAAAAATTTCCAAAAAAAAATGATAATGATTTTTCACATCATAAATCGTGTTTAAAACCTTTCTTTTTCTAAAACACTGACACGCCCTGGGCTGACATAATCTCTGGCTACGCCACTGTGTGCATGCATCGTATTTTTGTTTTACTAAAAAATTATAACGCTTAACTGTTTATAAGAAGTTTTTTTTTCCTTTTTTTATCTTAATTCAATTACAAAAAAATGCAAAATTTACAATTTAAAACTACATATTGCATACAGGGTGCATGTAATTAAACATAAAAAATATTATTCATTATATGTTTAGGTGGTATAAATCGGGCTTTGTACTAAGGTAATACTAATGAAGAATGAGACACAGAATCCGAGAAACTGCGTTTGTTCTGCATTTTTGACTTGTTTGTAGTGTTTTATATACCACATTTAAATTTACTTACGTTTTAAACAAATATATTAGGCAAGGTTTTACTTTTATAAAAGCATCTTTACCTGACCTCCGGGCAGGATTTGTGCCGTGCGCCTAAAATGTTTATGTTCCTGCTATGGATATCACCTTGACCCTGGTTCGGTTGACTAAAACCGGCTTTTTTAATTCTTGCACATGATAAAGGCCAACCCTAAATATGATGCAAACGGATTCAAAACTTGCGCAAAAAACTCGAAACATTAAAAGCCTTGGAAGTTGTTTCTCGTCTGAATAATGCAACTAAAACTTTTGTAGTTTTTCTTTTTTTTTATTTTTGGGTTAAAAAAAATAATATGCGTTAGCACAACCAAAATCGTCTATTGTTGGTCTTTTACCCTAGCCGAACTTTTTATTGTAATATGAATTCTATAGTTTTTTAAACCTGTGTTGGTATTATGTTTATATTGTAAACATGAAGTCGTAGTACAACTAAATTAAAAGTAGTATGCAAGAACGCTACAAAGGCTTAGCAAATTTCTATCACGTACGAGCAATGCAAAAAATGTCATAAAAAAAACAGTTGGAGTATTACTTTTATTTTGGTTTATATCGATTGTCCTGTTTACGTTAAAAATGGTCAATATTCCAAATTTACCTATATAAATTTTTTGTGCATTTCTAGCGATTTTATAGCAAAAGAAAATGCATATTTCGAAAGTTATGATGCTGACTTTTAGATGGATATTAAAAATAAACAACAATCATAAAAAAATTTATAAATAAAAAGACACGACATAAAAACTCCTAATTTAACTGCGTCAAAACAAGTATGAAAGATAGGCATATATATTAATGCGTGCGACATAGAGCGTTGTATACTGGTAAAATTATCGTTTGTACAAAAAGCGTTTTAGCTAACAAAAAATGAGATTTCATGCACGTTTATGCGTAGTAAATACGCAAACACTAGTACAAAAAGAATCGGTGTATAGCAAATGTAGTTTTTTAAGTTGACAAGTTACATATGAAATGGATTGCATGTTGTCTTTTTTTGTTGTAATACATGCTACTATTGCAAAAAGATATATCAAATTTTACTAGACACAATTTTTACAGCCTTGTAGATTATCGAATCAAAATTATTGTAGTAAATTTGCAATAAGTATTGCAATTTTATGCTAAA
>JAQFYM010004575.1:0-15142 GCA_034694785.1 Agrenia bidenticulata
TGAGGTGCTCAGTAACTCCCGGTGCGCGCCGCTTCTTGATTTCTTGGTTCATTTAAGGGGTATGAAAAAAGGAGAAACAAAAGGAGAAGGATGAGAGAAAGGGCTAGGGGAGAAAAATGAATAGAGATTGCAAGAGAATTATTTTATTAGAAAAAATGATACTAATCAATGATAAATTAAAAAAAAAAATGAACCAGGTGTATAAATGAATAAATGGGGATACAAAGCAGAGGAGTATTTTATAACGATTACTTTTAAGAAAACCAGATTTAAAGATAAATAAACAATATAAATATTATTTTAAATTCATTTTTTCATATGCTTGCCACCCCGGAGTCTTTTCTTCACGAGCTTAATAATTACACCATTTTATTAACTCCTTAACAAATCTAAATCCAAGTTAACCATACTGCAAGAACTTGAACAACTAAAATTGTTATAGAATAAAGCTATTTTAATTAAGTTAGGGTTCTATTTAAATAACGGTATTTGAAAATCAAAATATCGGGCTTTAATTGGCATTTTAACTGATGGGTTTGATAAATTGTGTTTTTTTTCAGACTATATATGTTAAAATTTGCTTGTTAATCGGACCCGTCCTCTAGATTCCAAACTTATAAAAAGCTCTAGCAAAATAATTTGGTCTATTTTTCCGTCCTAAGAAAAAATATGTGAAATTCTTCAAAAATAAGTCATTTAATAATTTTTGATGCAATTTTATGTGGGTTTTGCTATTTATAAAGCTAATATTTGCTCTTGCAATGTAGGAAAACGACTATTATCGCCTTATCAGTAAAATCGTGGATTTTTTAATTTTGTAATCAATATATTGATTTGTTTTTACCTCCTTGTCATGATTATAAATAAAGGAGCTAAAGTAAACAATTTTTTTTAAAACTTTTTTTATATTATCTATTGGTAATAATAGTATTTTCGATATCGCGAATTCCCCGTAAAACTATTTAAACTAAAATATTGATTAAGCCTATGTTTTCTCTTTGCTTACTCATGTGTTCACATTATGTATACGCCGGAAGCGCCACTTCAACGTACGAAGTTCGCAAAATCGAGAATGAGCTAAATGAATTGCAACAACAAAAAGAACAGATTATAGATGAGCAAAGTAAGAAACTACTATTTCGATTAGAATCAATAGAAAAAAATAAGGAATTGGCTGCACATGTTGATTTTGTTAAAGAAACAAAATCTATGGACAGTAATCCCGAAGATGTCAAAAAACTTAAAGAACTAAAGAAAGTATTTGAAGAAAAAATTAAAATACTTTCAACAGAGCATGATAAGCGATCTAAATTTCTTCAATCAATGAAATCGTTATTCGATAATAATCAACCTTTGAAATGTAGATGTCCTAAGACAGAGAACCATAAAGAAATTGAGGACGATTGCAAAAAGAAAATTATTGACCTAGCAAATGAAATTCAAAAGTTAAATGACAAAGCTAAACAGTTAGAAGACAATAAATATATCTTATTTATGAAATACGGGAACTTATCGGTGGATTTAAAAGAAATGCAACTTAAGCGCAAAGAAATAGATGCTAAGATAACATCAAAGAAAGAAGAATTGACAAACTTATTCTGAAGATCCAAATAATTAAAACGGGATTATCAGACGATTAAAACAAATTTTTAATCCGTTTTTTATATACTTCACATGTAAAATTTTGCCGTGTTGGCTAAATTTATTGTTTTTACATGATTTACTTCTATTTTTGTTGTACACGCTCGAGATAAACACTCTCATACAGTCTACTAGTAAAAGAGCTTTGATTTAATTTTTGACGAACCTAAGACAATGATACATCTCTATTCATTGAACCAGAAAATGGTACACATTTATTCAAAGAACCAAAAAATGTTTACTTTAGTGTGCGACATTTAAGACCCAAACGTTCTTATTGTTTAAAGTCCTTAATTTTTTAACCAAAAAGTAGCATTTACAAAAACATATTTTTAGATAACAAAATTTTTTATTTCTTATTTTTTCTTAAAAAAAAAAACATAAAAAAAAACATTTTTGTCAAGGGTTTTCTATTAAAATTCCATTTTTTGCAACATGCTAGTTTTTAGGTAAAAAAGTAAGAACTATGAACAAATTAAGAACTTTTTGGTCTTAAATATCGCACACTACTGTATATTAATCAAAAGGGTTAAAATCAAGACTAACGCCGTTCCTAAGGCTGGGAACTCATGAGTAGAGTATATGAAATACTTCTACTGTAATCATTTACACATGTTAGACTACACTAATCTACCCATGAGTACTCGAGCGTAAAAAATCATATGAAACCGATAATAAAACATAAAAGGCAAATTTAGACTGTATAAAGGTCTAAAAATATTTTTTGTAAACAAATTTTTGTGTATAACTGTACATTATTATACAAGTCAATGCAAGTTTATTATTTCGTCTACAATCTTACATCCTTTTATAGGAAATAGTTTTTATTAAAAGGAATATAACCTTGTTAACTTATAAAAGAAAAAAAAAATATATTATGATAAAACAAAAATTTTTGCTGCACGATAGGGAATGACTTTAATAAAATTTGGATTTTACTAGTAAAATATTAATTTTTAAACTTCACAATTAAGTCCCTGTTCCGATTTTTTCACCCAGGGTTATTTTGTTATAAAATAGGCTACAAGGCCGTCGGGGTGACCCCAGGTATAAAAAACCCTAAACAATTCATCCAGAAAAACACTTTTGATTGTATTTTTCACCCCGGTTTAAAAAAGCTAGGGTTATTATTTGGCTTGGGTATGTCAGTCAGGTTCGTGTTGGTAAAAATACATCTCGGTAGATTAAAATTTTTTAACCCAGGGTTTTTCACCCAGGGGGAAAAAATCAGAACAGGGCCTAAATATAAATTTTCAACTTCAACTAAATAAGTTAAAAATTAAAAAAATAAAGATTAAAATATTTAATTTTGGTATAACTAAAACTAAAAAAAACAAAAATTAGGTTTAGATTGCATAAAAAATTTCAGATGTCATACATTGCCTTGAAGTCGCTCAATCAAAGGAATTGAGGTTTTCACTATACGGTATAGTACTATACGGTATAGTACTATACGGTATATTACTATAAGGTATAGTAAAAAATATTTTTATCGCTAAAGGTCGCAATGGGACCCATTGGGATCCCAATCCCAAAAAAAAAAAAAAAAAAATTGATTTCAACCTATACCAGTCCCATATGGGATGGGATAAAAATGGGATCTCATCCCGAACTTAATAAATTTAAATCACATGTAAATCAAATTAAACTAAAAGAAATATAATATTACAGTGTTTTATGTATTCTTGAGTTGACTTCACAGATTTTGAAATATTTTCCTTTAAAGCTGTACTATAAAGTCACTATTAAGTATTTTTATATTTACGATAAAATGGATTTAAAGGTTTTTATTATGTTTTTGAAAATTTGATTTGCGCAATCTTAAGCGTTAAATGTGCATATACATCTAGCCTAGGGATTCTGGCCGAAACCCGAAACCCGGAATTTAACGAGAAATAGACGATTTTTGCATATATTGGGACCCTGGGAAATTATAATGTAATTCCCGGGAGGTTAATCTTTTCTTGTAGAGTGTGAAATTAGCAGCAATATATTTTTTAGTATTTTTAATAAATAATAATAATAAAATAAACTTTGCAATTTCGCTATCAAAATAATCTAATTTTAGTCTATAAAAGTTATAAAAAAAATATGATACAATGGTACACGACAATTTATTCTCTTTTTTGTAATAAATACAAGTAAAAGGTGGTCCAAAAAGTTTTTTTGTGCAGCCTAAAATACAATGTCGAATGTATGATAAATTAATGAAAACAATTAGAATAACAAAGACTTTAAATATTTTCGGATATGAAACAAAAGCAGCAATATTAGTGTAAAACAAAATTTCACACCACAACCTAAACACATACACGAAAATTGGAGTCTGCAAGTATTTTATGCTACTAATATGTAATAAATAGGAAACGTATATGATTTTCCATGCATATATGATATTTGTTTTGGCTTTGTAATTATATAATTAGAATAACCAAAGGGGTTTCCCGGAAAATAATATATATTTTTTTTCATGAGATCGGGAAATACAAAATCTAGGTTTTGATAATTTCTAATCTAGCCTACCATTTTTTATATTACACAACACCAATCATCTTTTGTATGCGCTGAAAGACAAAAAAGTAATTAAAATATAAAACTAAACTTAATGAGTATCGTTTAACCTGTAACATGGTAGGCATCCTTATTACGCTATTTTTTTTACAATAAGTGCATGTATTATTATATATAAACTAAGGCTTCGCAACAAATTCTACCCCAGTTTTTTATTATTTGTTTTTTTTTTCTAGAAAAAAAAACATAACAAATGACATGCAGTTGCTAAAAGTTGTAAAAAATAGTAAATTACTAGTATGATCGTAGTGAATTAGACAAAAATGCAAATCCCTAAAAAATTATTTACTAAATAATTCTTATATTTCATTTATTTATAATTTGTAAATCAAATATGCATGTTTTTTGTTTGCCGTAAGGCTGTTTAAATATTTGTATAATATTGTCAAAACACCATAGTTTTTGTACACATATTTGCACATTAGATTATTACGTTTTAGGGTTGGCGATTCCTACACACATTTATTCTTTCTTACACACATTTTAAGGCAAAATCACACGTTTTTTGTTTAAAAACACACAAAAAAAAACAATGACATACTTTAAACACTATGAAAGCCTTATAATTCATTTTTTAATACGCACTAAAATATGTATATCCTTTTTTGTTGCATATTTATCTAGGGGTGCGTTCGTAAAAAAATACCATGGTAAAGTTACTAAGGTAACTTAACCATGGAAACTTTACCATGGTAAATTATCTTTAGTGCTGTCATGGATACTGTACCATTATTTGCAACATGACAACTGTTGCATGGTATTTTCTTACGAATGATTTTTGTAAAAAATACCATGGCAATTCATATATTTTACAAAAAAAAATATCAAATCTATATAAAAAACACATTATCTATTACACAACATTGCGTGTTATAGTGCAATGCATTTATAACTAAACATTGCAGTATTGCCTAGAAAAATAAAATTTACCCACTATATATGACAAATAACACTAAGCGTAAATGTGATCTTTATCTACAGAATTTTTAGAGATACTTGACTAAGACAGCATATACCTGTTCGAAAAACCTTTGTTTAGGTGTTGACTTTTTAAAGGAAAAAGACAACCAGAAAAATCATTTCACTGGTATCAAAAATGAAGTACATTTGATATTTGCATTGTAAGAACTATTTAAATTGATTCGGTCATGTTTTACATATATAATATACCGGTATGTGGCTTTTTTAGTACCAGAAAAGCAATCTTGTATAAATTTACATGTCTTTTTTTATTAATAGCCATAGACTTTTTCAGAAGCATTAATTGAAGAATATTTCAAGCTGGTTTCGGATTATACGACTATAGCTTTTGCGCATATAATGAAGGTCGTAAATTTGTTTTCTTCAAAAATAGCACTTGAAAAAAAAGTTTTGCCAGATATTAGTAATATATAGCGTTAGAGACAAATATTTGTTGGACTAGGTAAATTTTGATATGATGAACTTTGCGAAAGACGAAAATTATGTGCCTATAGAGACTTTCTAAAGATAACACCTAAAAGTGTGTGAGTAGAAAAGGTTAGCATTTAGTATAACGCAAGTAACTGTAGATACATGCAAAAATTTAGAAATGTTTACGGCATTATTCTAGGTCATGTCACAATCCAGTATTTTTTTCGAACTATAGAACATTGCCAATATATCGCGCGTACTATACCACCCTTATATTTTTCTATTGGTGTGCACCTACCCAAGCTTCCCTCACTTCAAAAGGCCCTGTAAGGAGAAAATTTAACCGCTGATCGTAGGTAATCTAATTTTAAACTTTTATCGCAGCGAATGATAGTTCATAGAGCATTTGGTTGTTTGCAAAGCCGCTATAAAGGTAGAAATACACAGAAAAAAACGACGAGGGGGTTTACTTTGCTTGTCAGTTACTATTTGCTTGCTGTATACTACACCTCGTTATTAAATTTAGGCACAACGGGAATATTTGAGTTTGCTGATAAAATCACGAAAAAGAAATTTAAAGTAATAATTTTGACGACATTTAGAGTCTAAATAGAATTTACTTAGTATGAAATCATTGTTAAATCGTTTTTGAGATTAAATATTATTCGTTTTATATATAAAAAAAAGTGCAAAGCATGAAAAATCTTTTTTTAATGTGCATTTCTATGACCTTAATTGTTCTGTGCTATCACATGTCCCCAACTCTAGACTTTCTGATCTAAATGGCTGAAAAATACGTAGGCGTTGCTTTTTAAGTGTACAGTTCTCTTTTTTTCATTTTGTAAAATTTACACGTAAGAAAACTGTATTTAGGTTGTTTTACAGCCTATACAAAAACGCGGCAAAAGATTTTTTATAAATAGGCAAATAGAATATCCAATAGACAGTGGTGCTTTTCAGGGGGGGGGGCTCCGCCCCCCCTGAGAAATTTTTTATATTGCTTTTTTTTCAGTTTTTTGTATAAAATTACATTCAAAAAAAAATAATATTTTTTGAGCCCCCCCTAAAAAAATTTAAATTTTTTGAGGGCCCCCTGAAAAAAAATTTGAAAAGCACCACTGCCAATAGGTACAGATTTTAATCTTGTACTATATATAAAATATGTTGTTGCAATTATGCGTATTTAGCGGCCTCTTAAAATTAAAATTATGGACACATGTCCCAATTTTTTCCAAATTTGGATAAAAAAGCAGGTTTTGAAATTTCATTATTAGAATTTTGGAAATTTTGGGTTTTTTATACTTTTAAACATAAAAATTACTATATAAGTGTAAGATAAGTATAATTACTGAAAAAGCTAGTAATCATGATAGATACGCAGATTTAAAAGTGACTTTCGTGTAAAAAAAAAGTACTAATACCAAAATTTTCTTGTAAATTTGTAACCAAAATCAAATCTGAATATTGCAAAAACAACTAAGAATAGCAAATAAATAAATCAAGGTTTTTTTTTGTACACCGATGCCCTTTATATTGCTTGTTCGGCGCAATTTTATCGTAAATTAAATGTATGTTTTAGCTACATAAAAAAAAAGAACGACGTAAAACTTGAAATTCCAGTTCATGTACCTTAGAGCAATAACTTAATCAAATTGCATTCTGTTTTAGTTTTAATTGTAAAATAGATTTATCTTTTATCATTTTTCTCTTTAGCAAGTATTGTATATGAAACAGAACAATGTCAATAAATAAAACCATAAAAAAACATTATTAATCAGCAACTGGGCATTATACAATGTTCGCTACTGGTGTTTTGTATTTTTCTAAAGTTTATTATATGACAAAATACTATATAGCTTTGTAAAGAAGTCTTAAAATAAAAATTTTTTACATTTTTCTATCAGTAAGCTTCTTTTATTTTTATTATGACAAACAAATACTGGAGATTGCGTGCATTATTAGCAAAAAAACTATTTAGTGGAAAGTCAAGTGCAATGAAAGACGCAATAAGTACAAAGAAATTGTAACCACCGTATATTTTTAATTTATAACCAAAATTCTAATTTATAATTTAGATGATAATTTTTTATAGACAATTTTCAATTGCATGAAATCTTACTATTATAAATATTCATGTATAGATACTATAGGAGCATAGAAAAATGGCTTTTTACAAGATTTAGATTGTTTTTTACGGTAATGAATTTAATTTAGTTTAGTTTTTTTTAAATGCTAAAAAATTACTTTTTTGTTCATTTATGTGCCAAAAAAAATGCTTAGTATGTATGAAAACAGTAATTTGCAAAAAAAAAAAACTAAAAGATGTTATTGGAAATATATAATATTCTATTAACCGGCTTAAAAAATAAATTTTTGTCATTTTTGGCAAATTTTATACATAAATTGTTTTTTTGAGGTAAAAAATCCTGTATTTATATAAACCTAAATGGTGGTAATTTATGATATTAACATGAAAAACTTTAATTTTAAAAGGACTGGTAGTAAGCAAAGTTTTACGGGATAATTTAAGGAATATATTACATTTTGTAATTATAAAAATAATACAAAAAATCTGCTTAAAAAAATAATTGTTTTCTGTCTTTAATAAGATTTGATAAAATCTGGTGCAATATTTTATTTAGTATTTTCTTATTCTTTTTCGTCATTATTTTTTATTGTCTATATTAGCGGGTTTAAAATACTCCATTTTGACAGATAAGAATGAATTCATCAATTTTAATCGTTTGTTTTTGGTGCGTTTTGCCGCTTTTGTTCAGCTGCAATATCTTTGCAAATTGCAAACTTATCACTTACGTTGTTCCTTTGTTTTATAGTTGTTACAATCTTAGCCATTGCATTCGTTTTTATTATTGATTTTGGCGTTATGACATCATATGTATTACTATTTTCCTCCTCAATACTGTACCTATTAGGTAATGAATTTTCTATATTGATATATAAAGTTTTAGGAGTATCAATAATAATAGGAAAAGAAGTTGCAGAATCTGAAATAAGATACTCCTTTAGTCTATAATAAAATTTATATTGAACTGCTGTAGCTTCACTTAACTACGCTTCTGTATCAGCTTCATAAAACCTCTTAAAATATTAATTGCATTTTTCTTGCACTTCATTCCCATCAAGGCCATCGGCTATATCTGAAACAATGGTTGGCAAAATTTACCCTGTAAGCTTGTTTATTGCATCTCTGTTTTATTTTCTACGTTTTTTAGTTGCTTTGACATGCTGCAATAAGTTGTATTTGATTCCGTCATTCAATAATTGTTTTACATTATAAGATATGTAAAAAATCAATATTAAATGTTTTATGCTATTCCAAAAGTTTTATGTCAAAAATACATAGTACTTTATAGTACCATATGTTAATCGTAAACTATCATGGTACTTTGCATTTACAAATGTAAAATTTAATACCATGGTATTTTTGAGAAACTCGATGTTTTTACGAATGTAAAAAAAAGACCCATGGTAACAAAAATACTATTTTATTTTTATAGCGATAACAAATAAGCGTCAGATTACTATGGTGTTTTCCTACGAACGCACCCCTAGAATATAGGCATTTTTTTTCCTAAAACACTCTAAAACTTTTAGCTTTTTTTTTCGAAATACTTTTCTTTACTGAGTATGTACCAAATTACATATGTAATACGTTCTGTTTGTATCTGTGGTGAGTTTAATTTATTAATTTTATTATAATTCTCGTTTACAATTTTTTTTAAGAATGTGTGTATTTGCCTAAAAAAGTGTGTTAATAAAGACAACGTGTGTTTGTGCAATAAAACCAAACTATTTTTGTTATGCAAAAAGACTGGCGCTTGTAGTTTTACATATACGATAAATATCCTTTATTGGTATTTTTACTAATTACGACCAAATGTCTATGGAATGCGCGTATTAAGGTGGGGTTTTGGGGGTTAAAACCCCCTGTTTCTCAGAAATTTTTGCGCCTGAATTTACGGGGAAGTCTTAATTTAGGAAAAAAAAAAATTGAGCATGAAAAAATTTTAAAAATGGAATTATTTTCTAAATTGTTAAGAATATTTTTAAAAAATACGTTTTTGTCTGATACCCATTTTTTATAGGTTTTTTTTTTGTGACCCCTCTTACAAAAATTTTTGGCTACGCCACTGGCCTATGGTTTTACTTTGTTTCACAGTTTTTGGTATTTTAAAAACCTAAAAGATACCAAAACTTAGGTTAAGACATTTTGTAATGTTTTTTTACTGCAATACTTTAAAAAAAACTTTATTGCATTAATTAAATGAATACTTTATCAATATAAAAAAATATTTTTGTATTTCAAAAGTTTATTAAAATACAACAAGAACAACAAAAAAAAACATCAGGTACAATCTACATGCATTCAAACGTAAAAACCATATTAAGTCTGTAGGTTCTTGCGATTCAACCACAAAATGGGATTGTTATCCCATGTGGGAACCATTAAATTTTAATCTTGAAACGAGATTCCGCAAAGCAAAACTATTCTATTGGTTTCTAGCTATGGGATTAAAATCCCATTTGAGACCCGCCCATTTGCAATCTAGTAAGCGGTTAGTATTTTTACAATTTATTGTTAGTGTTTTTAGTCTAAAACCAGCATTTAAATATATTGCCTATAATGTTATTTGATTGTATATTAAAATACTAAATACAATAAATAGGCCATTTAAAACGCATACAGCTATTAAAAGTGTTGTAAATATTAGATTATACTTCATTAAGTGTATAATTAATGTGCTTTAGCATAATAAATCATAAATTTTTACAATTTATGTGTTTTTTTATATAGAAAAAATACAGTTAAATACCCTAAATTTGTTTTTGTACAACGCAAACGACCACAGTGCATAAGTGTCTTTCAGTAAAAAATGATGCATAGTTTTACATGTAAAATTGTGTTTTTCGTAGTTATAATTTCGATATATGATTTTCTCGAAAATTTGTCCTTACAGATAATCTTTATATACGACGTCTATTTGCATACCATCAATTTTAGGTTGAATTACTATAAAAATTTCAGAGTTACTTTTTATTGTGTTCATGTGTATTTTATAATAAAATTAAATTCAGAAACGTGATTTTTGTCTAAGTAAAAGAATATTGTAAGTGATAAAAACATAGATTGGCAAAAAATACAGAGCCGTGTTACGTACATACACATAATAAACACATTACGGCATATTAAATAGTATACTTTTAAGATACGGTATACTGCAAAACCCGACTTAGTCAATATATATTTTTATCATAAAGGGTATACCAGTCAAATTTTCGATATTGTGTATACGTAAAAAAATCTACAATCTACTAGCATATAGCTTGCTTTTTTAAATTATACAAAGTAAAAAAATAACCCATTTGAAAGTTAATGGTCATTTTTAAACCATGTAAATTTGATTTCTGGGACCCTTTTTTATGCATTTAAATCTAAGGTTTTCATACATGAGATTGCTAGAAACGGAGCATTGCAAATTTTTACATATAGGCGAATTTTATGATCGAGAACGAGCAGATAATAAAAAAAAAGCATAAAAAGCCATAAGAAGGCTAAATTTGCGATATTTTTGAAAGAAGGCGATTTATTTAGAAGCAAATAATTATATAGTAACTGTAAAAGAAACATGCTGTAAAAAATAAGATAAGAAAAGCATGTAAAAAAATATAATTGATAATTAAAATATTATACCAACTAAAATTATCACGATTTATGTTTTTTTTATCATTTAAAAAATATTTAACCCACAGAGATGACCAGAAACATAATCAAAATAGTATTTTGCCATACTATATATGTCAAAAATGGCAAACGAGTTTCTAAGTATTTTACCATAAGTAAAAATAACAAATAAAAGACGAACAAAATAATTCTGTTTTAGGCATAAAAACTTATGTAAAAAAACATAAAAAAATGTTCCCAGGTTAAAGTGCTATTAAACTAATGTATATTTTTTGTAGAAATATAATATACATATTTGTATGTTGCTTTTTAGAGAAAAAAACAATGTTTCTGCAAATAATATATTAAACCAAGTTAATTCAACCCAATACGACTTTTTAACCGCTCTTTATTATGTAAATTTGTAAATCTGTAACTTCTTCGATAATTTATATTTGCCCCACATTACGAAATTTATTAAAAAATGCGTACATTTTACACCCCTCATGAATAGTCAAAACAAGCAAAAAACATGTAGGCAAGTTCAGAAGTAGATAGCAGCTATATTTTGCTTAAAAGACAAAATTAAGCACCGCAAGCCTTTACAGCCGCAAAATGTGTCAGCAAAAGCTGTGCAAGATCAGGAAAAGCAAGGCAAAGCATATGTGGAATACAGATGCAATAATAAAAAGGTATCGAACAATATTGACCATTATGAACTTTTTCAAAGGATAATACATATTTAATACGTAAAGCGATGTTTTACAAGCGTTTATTACACGTGATACCAAAAACTTCATACTTGCACAGATATATAAAAAAAGATAGTACAGAAATATATAACACATATAATATAAAACGTAACGTTAACATGCTGTAACACGCATTTTTATGTCGGGTTCTAGAATATTTTTTATTGAATAAGCCTAAGAACTACAGATCTGTGCATATAAGTGCAGTAAAGTAAACAATGAACATATAGAAACCAGGCCCGTAGGAAGGGGGGGGCCCGTACCTAGAAGGCCCCCCTTTTCGCCTTTTTTGGGCAATTATATGATTAAAAATCATTTTAAAAATATACATTTGTTTTGTTCGTTTCATTTATTCTTCTGTGTTAACCAAAATAGGTTTTACCTCCTTTTATTAGTTTTTTTTGTAAAAATCGTTTCTTTTTTTATCAAAAAATAGGTTCGGGGACCCCTCTTTTTTGAAATTTTGGTTTCTGGCTACGTTCCTGATAGAAACTATGATTTGATTTTACTTTTTATATTCTTATACACGTATTTATTTTTTTTGCTTTAAACAAAGCACCAGAGAATGAACAAATGAAATAAACCGCAAATTATCGAATGTATAACAAACGCAGACCAAAAGCAATATATCCTAAAAATAAAATAGCATAATACGACTATATGTCCTTATAAAGGATGATTTGTAATAAAGGTTATGCACAGTATAAAACTTGTACATTTGATATACATTTCTATTTATTATATGGTCAAAAGACAAGAATTGCTTGACATACATGTTGCGAGTCAAAAACGACATTTTTTTAGTATAAACGAGAAAATGACATTGTAAATTCTGAAATCGGGGGCAATTATTCACATGGATAATTATTATAATGTAATTAAAAAATCTACCATTGTACTAAGTAAGCCGATAAACACAAATAAAACCATTACAAGGAATGTGGCGTACAAACCGAAATTTTTAGAAACATCATCTTAAGAAATAAACGTATAAAATTAATAATACTGATATTTCAATTAATATTATAATGATGTGGATACAAACAGGCTCTATTTATTACATTGTTTACCTAAACGAATCAATAACACGAGAAGCAAAAATATGGAGAAACAAATTAAAGACGCCAAGAAAAAATTCGACGCGCGTACAAAAAACAATTCCAATAGCAATTTCCAAGTATAATACATCTATGAATCCGGTTGATAAGTTTAACCAACTATTAGCTTATTTATTCTATAGAAAGAGCAATAAGTTTATATGTAAAATTTGTCATTATATTTTGGAAATATTAATTTATAATAGTTGTATTCTCTATATTCCATCAAATCCAAAATACGTACGAAACGACTATATAACAGACGTGATGGTTACTTTCATTAAAAAAAACCCTAGCAGATTTATAGGCATATTTGCGCAGATAGTCAAACTTACAGGAGATGTGTTGAATGCCATATAAAAAGATAACTACGACCAAAATCACTACTGCAGAAACTGTATACAAACTTGAGATTCAGAACAATGCTGGACAGATTTCTATGCCAGATAAAAAAACTACAGAGTCAACCATTGTTATATTTTTGTTACTATATAGGCTATTAAGTAAACCAGTGGCGCAGTCAGAATTATTTTTGTATAAAAGGGGGCACTCAAAAATGAGCTAGAACGACAAACAACATTATTTTTATTTGTTGCAAAAAAATTAAAGAAGTTTTTAAAAATACAAATTTTATGAAATAGTATTTATGTACATTTTAATGCACAAAATGACCCCCCTTAAATTCAGGCTAAGTTTTTTACTAGGGAGAGAGTCGTGCCCCCTCCCCCTACTGCCTCCTCCTGCTCCTTGGCTGCGCCGCTGAAGTAAACCCGTTACCAAATTTGCGTACATATGCGTCAGTACTTAATTTTGGGTGAAAGACAAACAACTTAATAATACGTCATTTCTTCGGAAGGGTAAGATTTAAAAACTCTTTTTCGTCATTATTAGGGTTGAAATAAAAACATGCAATAATAATAAAATGTCTATACTACGAACATACTTATTTACATATATATCATGGAAGTTTTTTATTCAGATGCAAATATTTTTCTATTTTTATAATATTTACATACGTTTTTAAGCCAAGAAGAAACCAATTGTTCGCCTTGTTTTCTTTTATATTAATTTATGGTTAAATATAACAAGTCTTAATACTTATAATGATTTTTTTTTATGGCCATTTTTATAAAAAATCAATATTTTTTGCAAAGCCCTGTATGTACAACAGTTGTTTTTTAAAAAAGTATCATAGCTCGGTGACACGTCAGCCATATTGTTTCTTTACACTAAATATGAATTGTAATATGTTTACATATTTACTTTAAAAGTCTTAAATTTTTATTTTGCAAGTCATAATTCAAGAATAATTTTTTTTTAAAAAAAAATAATGTAAGGTACAACATGGCAGTAGAAATGATATTTCCAGGTCCAGCGGCTCCGAAAAAAAAGATGGTACTCTACCATAATAGCCATACAATATATGGCCATTATGGATGGAAAATGTTCCCATATTTTTTCCATATTATAACCGACCTAGAACAAAAAATGTATACATATTATTGAATTTTAATATATGGTAATTATATTGCAACAAAAACATTAAAGGAAAGCGATATTTGTATTTTCTAAAGTCTTAGATAAATATTATAAAATATTCTAATTATATGGTTCTCTTACGTCGCTAGGCAAAAAAAAAAAGCAAAAAACCTTTAAAAAAGTAATTTAGATCTAGATTACTTGCTATTTTTAAATATAAGGTCCCTTATATGTTTAATACTATAAAATCATATAAGGAGTCGTTTTTTGCTATGAACTGTTGTTTATAACCGAGTTAAAATTTACATATATTAGAAACATGTATGTATTTATATATTTTTTCTAAGATAATATAAAGTTTTTTTACAAAAATATGATAATTCCGGGTAATTTCTGTAATTTAAAGTGATTTTTAAAATAAAAAACTTGTAAAAAGATACGATACAGCAGTTTTCTGGCACTCCGCACATTTTTTTTAGTTTGTTGTATGTTGATCGATCACAATTTTAATATTTTTAATATTTTTA
>JAQFYM010004576.1:0-15139 GCA_034694785.1 Agrenia bidenticulata
CAATTTTCCCAATTTTCCCTTATAAATTCCCAATTTTTCCATTTAAAAAATAGATTCCCGATTTTTTACAACCCTAGGTAAAACTATATCAAACCCTTTTTTCTTGTAAAAATGCAAATAACAATTTTTTATATATTAGTTGTGGTCTTTTTATATTTTTTTTTGTTTGAGTACCGTATTATGCCGAAATTAAGTCACGAATCACAAAAAAAAATATTTTTTCATAATTGTATGATTATAATAATTTCCCAACCAAAGTATAATTTCCTCAAATTTAATTTTTAATGGATTTCTGACTTACTTTCGGCATATAACAGGAATTAAAAAAAGTCCTATAAAAACAGGTTTAATTATATTTTTATATAAGTGTTTTTACTTGTTTTTAAAAAATTGATATTATTTGGGTTAATAAAAGTTGCTTAATTTTATTTTTTTGGCAAACTATTAATTACTTGTCTATTTGTTAGTGAATGCTTTTATTTTACTAAAATTTACCTATTTATACATAAAAATGTACATTATTTTTAAATTTTTTACGTAATATTAGTTTTTGATCAATCGAAGGTATGATGAACATCAGGGATTTTTTATTTGGGAGTTAGCTAAAAAATCCCGAAAACCCTAAAATAATTATTAATTTTTTTGTATAAAAAAAGAAATTTTTTTCGGTTAAAATTAAATTCATCTCTATTGTTGAAAAAATTTTTTATGTTAATGATAGACGATTTAAATTTATATACAAATTTATACTTTTAAAACCACATAAATCAATTTTGGCATTACTAAATGCTTGGTATTTATAAAAAAATGTCCGCATGGCATTTATAATTGTAAAAAGTTATAAATAATACATTTTCAGCACATTTTTTGTAAAAAAGGGAATTACAAAAGCTTTATCAACTATATCATCTTAATTAGCAAAACAAAAACATTTTTTTATGCTGTAAAGCCTAAGTATATACCTCACATATTGCATCACGTAAAAAAACACATTTTTGCCTGTAAGTTAAGTGTACCCAGAAGTTTACAAAGAGAATTATAAATATTCAAGAAAGACAAGCATTTCTTATTTATATTTTAAAATGTAATAATTGTTTTACCTGTATCTCCATAACGTTATAAATTTATAAAAGATTTAACTATACAGATCTACTGATATTTGCTTTTTACTCGCTACAAGAAAAACATATTTACAAATGTTTTATATAATTTGAAATTACGCAGTTATCTTAGCGTCTAGATTTTGTTTTACTATATTTATACAGAAATAATCTACTTTTTTTATATTTATAGTAAAATCTGAAAAATCCTAAATAAATTTTGAAATGCCCAAATTAAGCTTATTTAGAGTTATAGATTTTACCCACAATAAAATACACCTGATGATAATAAACCTACCAAAAAAAAAACATATAACAAATAGAAAAACACAGATGCCGGTAACTCGAAATTTAATTACTTTATTGGTTATACTGACAGACTTAATAAAATGTTTTATAAAATAACCATTAAATCTTTTAATTCGTTTCAATATTAAAATTGCACAAAAGGGTATGATATATATATTAAAGGCATGTTCCATTTTTTTAACCATGGTTAAATTTTGCCCGAGTGTATTGTAATAGCTTACCCATATGTAAAAATTTATTTTTTCAGTAAATTCTGTTCCAAATTTTTACCCATGGGTATGGCTGTAGCCATGGGGATTTTACCCCATAAAGCGACCCATGTTTAAAAATCCCTATGGATCAAAATTTTTCTAAAATAAAAAATATAAAGAAAGTTATGTATTATAAGAACAAAATAAATAGCATTGTTGCAAAAACCCATGTGTCATAGATTTTTTGATTTTTTGAATTTGTGAATTTTGAGTTTTAAATTTATGATTTTGTTTACTTATTTTTTTATCCTCACCCAATAAAAATGTTTTTATTGAAGCATACGTTGATATATTAATTACTTAAAAAATATGAAATAATAATAATAACCATGATTAAATAATCATTGGTCGAAAAGACACAAAATACACATAGCGTATTTATACCCGTATTCATTCTTTTACGGGTATTATTACTCAAGGCTAAAATAACCATAGTTAAAAAATGAAACATTCCCTAAATAAACATTAGTATTCGTAAACAATACTAAAGCCATTAATTCTATAATATTGTATCATCTAAATATTTTAATTTTTTTAATGTTTTGTAACAGTTTTATGCAATCAGTTTATTTAATTCAAAAAGATTTTGCATACTGCATATATTTTTTCTGATACGAGTACCAAGATCAATATATATTTTTACAAAAAAAACTTACAATTATTTTTATAAACAAGAAAAAAATTCGCCTATATTATATTTAATAAAAAATAAAAAAACAATGCTGAATTGACAACAAAGTTAATTTTCTGGCAAAAATTGTTTCTTTTTTGGCCGTGATAAACACACGCGTATATGCAAAAATTTACACAATTTTGTCAAAAAGCTAAGTAAAGCCTATTAATAATAATAATAATATAAAGCAAAAACATCTCTTATTTATTATACTTTAGTAGTTTTATGTACGAATTTTGTCAACAAACTACAAAAACGACCTCTAAATGAAATCTAAAGAAGAAGAATATCTATGTTTATATATTTAAAATGTATGAATCACCCAAAAAATACATTTAAAAAATATATAAGCGCAAATAAAAAATATACTTTCTAAAAATAATTTAATATTTTAGTACTATCTTTTACAGATATATGTTCTGATTCAGAGGTGACCATATTATGTGGTATTACTTTTTATATATTTCTTTCAATGGTAACTTTAAATACCTACTATCATAACAGCCTTTTATTGATAAGTAAAAATACAATGCGTTTAAAAAATGATTGCTTTACATTTTTCCCCACAATATATTGTTTTATTTTACAATTTTTTGATGAAATTGAAATACCATAAAATAAACAGATCGATTTTACCGACTTTTGACTGTAACGTCTTTTTTAATTTATCCTTTCGACAAACAAACAGTACAACATAAATTTTACACCGATAAACATGTCTAACAACAGAAGTATAGGGTTTATTATACTATATCGTCACGTTTGCAATCAATATAGTCGCATTGTCATTTAATATCGGCGGTTGTCAAACAACTTCGTCGAATCGCATCTAATAACGTCATTCAAGCTATTAAAGTGTAGTACTTGCAAACAAAAACGTCATGTGTGCATTTGAGGACGTCGAGTTGCATGCATTATCGTTCTGTTTGTAACTAATGCCGTCGATATGCAACCAATAACGTCAAAGTTTCAATCAATATCGACAAAGTTGCGATTAAATACGACGAATTGCAATCAATAAAGTCTTTTTTTGCAATCAATTTCGACAATTTTTTTGAAAATAAATAGACAAAAAAATACTTATTCCATAAGTGTACATGATTAAAGTAAAACCAAATAATATTAACTTAATACGACAAAAGTAGTTCGGTGTACCATAACAATCTACGGCATGTCAACAAAAATAGTGAATATATGATGCTATGTGCATAAAAAGGATTATATTATAGGGGTATACCTGCAAAGACGGCAGGCTTCGCCAGCCGTCTTTGCAGGTATATCCCTATAATATAATCCTTTTTATGCACATAGCATCATATATTTACTATTTTTGTTGTCTTTGCCGTAAATTGTTGAGGTTCATCGCGTTTTTTTTCATAAGAATCTACAAAAAATTTTAACAACAAGATTTTGACGATTATTTAACTTGTCAACAAGAAACCAACAGACTTAACTAAAAATATACCAGTAAAACTAAGATAAAATACTTATAATTTTATTCAAGTATCGTCTCACTTCTTTCACTTCTCCCAATATATCCAAGCATCGAAGGTAGAATGATTCACAGTGATGCATTGTTATTTCACTAAAACATTCTCTTATTGCAATTCGAAGTTCCTGCTCATTACCACACCTCCTTCTTACAACCGCATTTTTCCCTACAGAAAACACATTTTCGATTGGGTTGAGAAAAGGTAAATATGGCGGAATATATAAAATTATTATGTTTTCCTGGTTTTTCATTGCCATTAGCCCTGTATAATGATGTATTCTCGCGTTTTCTATAATATATATTGGTGATTGAAGTCCTTTGGAAACACAGGCCGCTTTTATCTCACTTATACATGCAATAAAAACTTCCCCATTAATCGCTCTTTCATGTATTTGGTGATATATAACTCCATTTTTATGGATCGCAGCAACCACTGAAATATTTATGCTTCGTGCGGCTGACACGAAACTAAAAGCCGATTGTCCTACTGGTGCGCGCCCTCTTTTAGGCCTTGTTACAACTACAAATCCAACCTCGTCAATAAACACAAAATTCTCATGATTAGTATTCGTCTCCATTTTCCTAAAATCAACAGCATAACTTCTTCTTAGCTCCACGGTTCTTGTACAGTTACGTCTTTCAGGCACTGTTACAAGCGATTTCAATGAATAGTAAAATTCGGACAGAATTCTAGTAATAGTGCTTATTGAAACTATGATATTGTAAGTCTCCGCTACCTTTTGTTTCAATTCATTTAATGTTAATATTGCATTTTCATCAACCCAGCTTATTACGGCAGCTTTTTGTTTCGCGTTTAATTTTGTTCTACGATCGCCACCTCTTCTGCTTGCAGCAACTTCGCCTGTGCAAAGATATCTTGATACAATGCTTGATACAGTAGTTCTTGGGATTTCCTACTGTTGCCCAATTGTTACTGGCGAAAGTCCATTCAACGAGACCCGATTCATTGGTTGCCTTATTACTAACGGCACAGTGTTCCTAGTTCGTGATGTTATTGCATCATTATTTAAACTAACGTTCATTTCCTCTTCGGGTGATACCATTAACTTATCAAATATGACCGTCGGGTCAATTTTTACATTCATATGCTCCTTAGTACTTTGTATTGTTGAACTATTAGATATGACCTGGTTATTTTCAGGTGAAAAATGTTTCATTGTATTCTAAACGTGCAAAATATACAATATATTGCAGTTCTCTATAATATTCAGCAAATAATCACTTTCATGTGTAGAGCTGTTATAGTCATACATGGCATTTTCAACTAAATTATAAGGCAACCCCTGTGCCGTCTCGGAGTTATTCTGATTATTTCGCATCCCAATATCAGTATTATGCGGTTCATCTGCAGTTGCACTTACTGTTAATATTCGCCTGTGATTTTCATGTTGAATATTATCCGTGTTCATTTTGAGGTTTTTTTAAAATGTAATAATAAAACAGAAAAACTAACGAATTGTCAAAATTGATTGCATAAAGACGTTATTGATTGCAATTCGTCGTATTTGATCGCAACCTTGTCGATATTGATTATAATTTGACGTTAGAGGTTGCATATCGACGTAATTGCTTGCAAACAGAACAATATTGTTTGCAATTCGACGTTATCAGATGCAAACATGACGTTTTTGTTTGTAAGTACTACGCTTTTTATAGCTTGAACGACGTAATTGAATGCAATTCGACAAAGTTTGTTTGACAACCGCCGATATTTAATACCAATGCGACTATATTGATTGCAAACGTGACGATATAGTGTGATAGACCCTATAGCTTTGCTCTTATTAAATCTATTTTTTTGTATTTATACCCATATGGTAGCAAGAAATACAAAAAAGACTTACAAACGAAAACAACAAGAGCGTATGATGCAAGGTATATTGTGCACACAGCAAGATAAAAAGCAAAAAAATGTTTTTATTGAAAATACTGAAATGGCCATAAGTGAGCCAGATACTGTATCCGATTCGTATTTTATGACTGTTTTTGTTCCGCGAGAACTCAGAAGAAAATATGTTAAAAGTGATCTGCTTTTTTTATATTATTTTTTAAATAGTTTTTTTTATCTAATCTGACACAATAATAATAAAATCTTAATCTATTATACTTGTGTTTATGCGTTTTCTGGGTCGTGGACGGTAACATTTTTGTTCGTAACCTTTTATTTCTCTAATCTCCTTATTTGTGTTTATACTCTTTTGGTTATGATTTTTCTACTTTCTTTTTATTCTTTTTATTCTCATTATTCGTTTTATTTTCTTTATTCACTTGATTCTCTATATTTTCTTCTTTATCTTTATTCTATATATTCTCTTTATTCTTTTTATTCTTTTGTTTCCGTTTTTCTGTTTTTTCTTTTTTCTCTTTACTCGTTTTAACCCTTTGTATTTTCTGCTTTTTATTTATTCTCTTTTTTTCTCTTTATTCTTTTTTTTCTCTTTATTCTTTTTTTTCTCTTTATTCTCTTTATTCTCTTTATTCTCATTTTTACTTTTATTCTCTTTATCTCTTTATTCTTTTTATTCTCATTATTCTCTGTAGTCTCTATATTATCTTTTTTCTTTTTATTTTCATTTTCTCTTTTCATTCTTCTTTCAGGACGAGCGAATTATTGCAAACAAATTTGAATAAAAACAAACTAATTTTGCAAATACAAACTTAAACAAATTAACACGACCTATTTATGTAGAAGGAATACAAACTAGTGCTGATTTACGAAAATCCGCATCGAAGCAAACAAAATGTAATACATAAATAATTTATTATATTGTTTACAAAAAATTGTCAATAAAGCAAATTAAAAAATCTTATGTTGCAATATAAAAAAAAAAATGTATATACCTGTATTAATACATTTATGCGGAAAAAGATTTGATTGATAAACTGCCAAAATTATACGATGAAAATAAAAATAAAAACTATGTGAATGCACGAGAAAGCATGTATGATCTATAACTAAAACAGGGCAAACCTGTTCATTTTTTACCAATATGTTAAACCAAATCCAATAAGACCTTTACCTAGATATGAACCTGCTTCTTATAGTAACAGCAATGTTCATACACTATCATACTAACCAAATGCCACTAGAAAGTATTATAATAATTGCTTAGACATAAGTAACACATTACAGTTTAAGAAAATAGGTTCTAGTACGCCGTTCTATTTACTATCGGGTCAAAAACACAATTAGCCTATAGTGATAAAAGATACTTATACAATTCACCACACTATAGCGCTAACTTTATGGACAAGCATTGTCACCAAATATATGCAAATGAGTATGGTCAACAGTACAAGAGTCAGTAAATTTTTGTGCAGAGTAATTGTTATGATAATCCGAAACTGCAAAATGATGATATAAAAAAGAGAGATATTTTTAACTATGCGAATATAAGGCTCTTTAATAGCAAAATAAATGTTAGAAAAAGTGCAAAAAAAGATAAAAATTCATTTTCAGCTATCTTAAACCATTGCGCAAAAAATGCAATTGAATTGCCGGTTAAGCATTACATGGGATGCTTAAACACAATCTTTGAAAACTTGGTTTTTAGATAACTATGAATTTGGTAATTCCGCCAAAAACTTGGGATTCTATTGAAGCAGGATCTAACAAAACTTCGCAAAAAAGAATAGTGAATACATGGTTTAGTATTCAAGCAGAAATCGCAGCTGAATTATTTTACTCCGGATTATTAACGTTTAGAAATAGTGTTAAACAAAAATATAACACATTTACACGTCATAAATGCATAGAAAGAAATTTAATTATTTGAAACGGAAAATTGCTGACGTAGAAAGTGCGATAACATATGAAGGCAACAATGCAAAGGTACATATTGCCTTGCGGATAAAATAGAACAACGATAATTACATGTCAAAACGAAGACTAAAAAGTATGCGGATACTATTGAGCTGGCACCTAGATCCATTAAGAAGATACTGTATAAGAATACATACTTGAATATTTCAAGCACATATATATGTATATAAAAGACCAAAGCAAGGTGCAGATAATAAAACAAAATAATAATATATATTTTGATTATTTAGTAGAAATTTGCTGTAAAATAGACAAGAACGTGGTGAGTTTGTATATGATTGTAACTGTAAAAAGAAAATTTTAATATTTACTAGTGAAAAGATAATGTTGAAAACTAAGAGTTGTAGATATGTTCACATGGATTTTACTTCTAATAGTACTTCGCCGAATCTGCTTTTGTTAATTTGTGGGTTTTCTGACTTAGATAGAAAGTTCCATATGTTATATATGCGACTTACATGTAATTAAAGCACTGAATCGATTTCCGAGACATTTTTGATGTTTAAAAGATTATGCAAAAAAAGAGATTTGAATTTAAACATTGAGATATTGATAACAGATCTAGCATTACATTTTGCTAAATTGTAGTCGGATGTACTACAAAATCAATTCATATAAAGTGTTGGTTTTATGTTAAGTGTTTGATATTATTAAATCTGAAAGCATCACAGTATCCAATATATTTATTAGAAAAGGATATTTGTTTTATGCAAAAACTGCCATGTAAAAATTTGTTTCAGCATTCATGAGATTTGTTTTTTAAGAAGTATAACGAATTTGACGAGTATAGTACCTTATTAACCAAGTTTAAAAAAATATAAGAAAATAACAATGAATGGGGGGAATATATAAGTATTTATAGTCCTAGTACTAACTGTTCAATCATATCATTTTTTAATCAGATCAAAAGAACTGGCTAATATAGAAAAAGGTATCATTAACTAAGCTAGTAAATAAATTGTGTAGAATAGTATCATGCGAAACAAATAAACGAGTTCCCGATATATGAATATAGATAGTTGCATCTGTAAGTTAGAAGAATAGCAACTAGTAGGTAGAGATGATTCATTTGCTGTAGCGAACAAAATCGTTTACATATTTTGCAAAAAAAACGAACAAGGGGTAAAAATGAGAAAATTTCTAATCTATCCTACTTTTTAGCATGTGATACATACAAAAAAATCAAGGATAGATTTATGGATTATGCTTTAATATTTTCAAATACAGAAATACAAAATATTTAGGATATTTATTGTACATGCAACTTCTTTGTTACAAAAAAAAAATGTATGCATACATACCATGTGTTATTGGACAATACGCGATGTGTGATATATGAATTGCCATTGCAGGGTAAGAACAACGCTGGCCGAAGTAAAGAGGATAAAAACAAATGTACAACGAAATATATTAAAAAAAAACTAAAATAAAAAACTATGATATTACATGCTATATTGTATATATTTTAAATATACAGTAAAACCCCTCTAGATTACTTCCCCTTCTAAATTAAAATTTTTTGTAAAATGTTTAAGAAAGAAATTCGTTTAGTTTGAATCATTTTTAAATAAATTAAAATAGTATTAAAACTTGACTTGTGTTTTTAATGTCTAAGATTACTTTAAGGGTTATTTCATTATTTTACTTCCAATATAAAGAGATTATGGTTTATTGCGTAACAGAGCAAAAAAAAGAATTAACAAATTCGTGCACGATCAAAAAAAAAAATGTTGGGATTTTTTTTTGATAAAGCAGAGAGGTTCTACTGTTTTTAAAAGTTTACATTTTATATATTAAGCATTTTTTTGGAATTTTTTGTATATAAAAATAAAAATGCAAATAGAACATTTGTAAAAATGTTGTTGGTGTTGTAAAAAGCAAATATACTTATGTCAGCGTGGTTTTTAACATGTTATTGTAATTTTATAAGTATAAAAATCAGTATAGTAAAATCATTTTAGTATAAAAACTTACTATGAAAAAAACATGTTTTTTTTTGCCGTATGACTGCAAGGCTTGCGGCGTAAAACTGAGGAATAATAGTACATTTGTGTGTTTTTTTTTGACTTATCAAACGTTCCAAAATTGCATTATTGGAACTTCTGAGAAGATAGTCTATTTGCTGTATCTTTATAAATAGGGCAACCCAATGCTATTAGTAGCATATTTGCTAAGCTTTTGCTATTTCCGCTATTTTGCTTTTTTTTTACATAAAAAATTATAATATATTATTTAATACGAACACAAGAAATAAAAAAAAAATTGAGGTGTAACTATAGAAATAAAAGCCAAAATTAACGGTTTACGTAGAATATAAGTTAATACTAGATTTTTTATATCTATAACAACAGGATAATATTAAAATTAAATATATTTTGCCATACTTTTTTATTGCAATTAACGCTTTTTTTTAATGAATAAATGAAAAAAAAAATAAATTATAAAAAAAAATGCTCATATGATTCTTATAAAATATTATCTACAATAATAATAAAAAAATAACACACAGTAGTAAACAATGTATATTACAGGTTACAGAGAAGGGTTTTTATGATATAAAGTAAAACAAAAATTCGCTGTTTCTGTAACACTACGTAAATAAATATATTAAGTTGTACATACAGTGTATCAGCATAGATTAAGATGTCAATCTGGCAATAAAATATATCCTTGTAACCCAATGTTACATAATATTTATTTTAACTAGGTTCAGAAGCATCAAGATAACGCTTTTCGTCAAATACTAGAGAAAATCTAAAAAATGCTATTTCTGCTATTTTGGTTGTGTTTTGTAGGGCAAAAATAGCAGTTTTTTTCTGCTATTTTGGGTTGCCCTATTAATAAATAATAAAAAAACATTGCAGTAGTATTTTACACGTTTAAACATAAACTGTGCGAACTTATTTTATATATATAGAAATATGATGTGTTATCAGTACACCCTTGCTATTTTTTGGCGAAGTATTCAACATATCAAATTTTGTGTGATTAGTTGCAGCAAAATAGTGAATAATATTATTTGTACTTATTGTTATATACTTTACATAGAAAATTATTCTAAACAATATTTATGTTTTTAGTTATAAACACCTCTTTAAAATTTTTACGAAATGAGTTTACTAAACACAATTTGACTTGTTTGCATACATAAGCACTTTTGCATATATTGTTTTTTGGGTTATTTCTTTTGTGATTTTTATTGGGTATTGCGATTTGCAACTGCATTCTGCTATTGCATATACCCACTAATTATCGACAGGCTTAAAAACAATTTTGTAAATTTGGTTGTGTACCAAGTGATGTTAAAGCATTTACGGTGATTTAATATACAGATAGAATATGTTAAATGTGCCTGCAAAAAGTTATGTTAGATACCTTTTCTACATGCTTGATATATTGTTAAAAATCGCCTTTTCTGCATTTCTACTGTACCTTCTACTCGTAATAGTAATTTTTGCGTACTGCAATAGCAAATATTCATTTTATTTAGTTTAGCATGCACCAGCTATTCATTAGTATGGTGGTTTACAAGAAAATGCAAAACTATGGTGTCTGCTAGTGCACCATTAAAATTAGATATGACGTACAATACTTGCATCAGAACAGATAGAAACAACGCAAACCATATGTCTATTCCGAATTTTTTTTTTAAAAGAACAAACACATAAAAAATACTCATTAACTTATATTTGAACAGTTTTTATAAATAATGCACAAAACAAACCGTAAAAAATAAAAAAAAATGCTTTTAATAGTGATATAATGTAATTGTATTTAGCTTTTAAAAATTTGGCAAACAGTAAAGATCTAAAGTTTTAGTTAAAAAAAAATAGAATATAGAAATAATAAAACCTTAAAATTGTATTGTTTTGTATTTTGCCAAAAAAGCAACATAAAATTTTTATATCACTTTTTATTACTTTAATCTACTGTAATACAAAGCTTTAGCGTGTTTTTTGCTTTCAAAAACCGTGGATGGATTTTTTAATTCCGTCTCTGGTTTTATTATTAGTAACTTATATTAATTGCGTAGTTGTTTCAGCAAAAAAAACTTGATTTTTGTATATTTAAAGTTCATGTAAAACTACACAAACCCTTTCTTTTGTTTTATATAATTACACGCTCTTTTTTTGGAATTTTTATTTTTAGTACAGGATAATTATAAGAACATGCTTCTATAAAATAACACTAATTTTGCTGATACAAAAATGTTTGTTGTGCATGTTTTCTTTTTGTCTCTAAATTTTTGTGTTTTAAATAATTTTGTTTTATGGCTTTACAATAAATATCGTATTTGTTTTTTTCATAATAGACGAACACAGCAAAAACTTTTTTAAAATATTAAAAACGTATTTTTTATGCTAAAAATACACATAAAAGACTTTAAAACGCCTTTTTTATAATTTAAAAAACGCCATAGTACCTTAAGCATTAAAAGCTCTATTTTGTTTGTTCGCTACCTTTTATTAACCTATTTATACCAAAACATATGTTTAAAATACATTTTCTAAATGGCTAGGTTGACTACCATTCAGTGTAAAAAATAGAATTTTATTGTATCTAACAGAAATATAATATTTTAAATAAAAAGTAAAAAAAAATCTTGCTTAATATCCGTTTGCGTTTTATATGTGATAAAAATAAGCATTTATACTTTTTTATCTTTTTCGTTTTCATAGGTTCTTTGTACACATCAAAACAGCAATAAGCATTTTTATAGTACATTTGAAAACTAAAATTAATATAAAATTTTCTTTTTTTACTGTCTAAATACATTTTTTATTTAGTTGTAAAAATCTTTTCTTTGTTTAAAGAAAAAAGCCGAAGCCGATTATTATTTGACATTAATGAATCACCCATGCAAAATATTTGGTGGGCAAAAGTTATGTCTCTTTTAAAATTAGTGTCTCTTTTACATATGGTCGCTTTATCTCTGTCATCTTGATTATTTTACGTGCTTATTCGTTTTTTTGTCCTAATTGCCAAAAGTAGGGTCGGATCTTTAATCTGTGCTCCAAACTACTTTTCTTGACATAAAAATTTTTATTTGTGTAGTCTAAATAGTCGTTCCAACTAAAAAAATCTATTAATTGCTTTTTTCTACTTGATATTTTTAACACATAGCGAGTGTACTGTGCTTTAATGTAAAACCAAAAAACATACTAAAAATAAGTATAAGCTAAAGTAAAGTAATAAAAGATTACAAGTTACTATACAAGCATACTAACATATATTTTGTATCAAGGTGCAAATAAAAATTTAATACACATAAGTATACAGCTTAACGTATTTCTTACATATCAAAGGCAGATGTCATATATTATAGTTGTATTATATAAACATTTTTTACTTATATCTGCTTAATCGTTGTAACTGTTGTTATGGCAATTTTTATAATTGGAGTATGCATCATGATTTTAAACATATATAGTAATAAACTGATTTGCAATTTGTTCAAGTTTATATGAGAAAATTTGCCCTTTTTAAAAATCTGTTGTTTTAGAAAGTACCTGTTTATATATATTTTACCTTGCAGTAGCTAACTCTGTAAATTTGCCTGCCAAAAAATATTTTTTTAAAAAAGCATGACACGCATCAAAAATAATAATTCAGCAGTTTAAATATTGCAATTTTCAGTGTTTTTCCTTTTAACGTTACATAGAATGCATTCAAAAGGCAGAAATACACTACAGATGTACAGACATATACAAAGTATGCATTGGAAAGTTGATTGGAATAGCAAATGCATAAACCGCACTGCTTGCTCATAATAGTATAAAGACATATTTATTGCGTTTTTTTTCAAAAAAAAGCTAATTTTATTTATTTACGCATTTATATACAAAAAATTCTTATATACTGTAAATAATAATAAAACGTGTTAAATGCGTATATTTATATTATTTGTTAAAAAAACATAAATTTATCGTTTTTTATTCGTAAAATCTTTTTTTCGAACCGTTTCGCTTTTTTTTAAGCAAATTGATTATTTTCGTTAACAGTAGTGTACCTAGGGGGGGCAGGGGGGCTCCGTTTCCCCCCAGAAAAAAAGTTGCGCGTAATTTAAGGGGGAGGGGTCTTTTGTTGTGCAGAGATTTTTTTGAAAAAAAATTCTGATGTTATAAATTTTAAAAATTAAAATTCTCAAAAAAATAATAAAGATTTTTCGCTTTAAAAATCGTGTTTTTAACCCGCATTTTTCCGGAAAACACTGACTAGCCCTGGGCTGAAAAAATTCCTGGGCACGGTACTGTTCGTTATATTGTAGAAAAATCACACTTCTTTTATGGTTTAGAATCTACAAAGTTATTGTATTTTTAGGTATAATACAATATGACTACAAAGTTCCAATTACTATATTAAAAGAGATATTATGTAACAATGTGTCAATAAATGACTATAAAAGTCTACCCGGTCATTTACGGTTTGGAAAATTCTATGCGAGCAACTTTGATATATACTTTATCCCACGGCTATTGTAGTTTAATTACGAGGAACTATTTTCTACCGTTACAATTTTCATCCAAGCCTAAAATAATATTTTTGAAATAAGAACACTTTCCTATATTTTAAAAATAAAACAACATAGTATATTAAACATTTTGCCAAATTTTTACACGATAAATGAAAAATTTCATATGCACTTTAATTACTTTATATTATGTATGTTGCACATTTCTCTAAAAAATAACTATAATAAATCAATGTTTTTTCTTGTATTATTAAAGGGTAAAATATCTGCAGCTTATATATTGAAATGTATTTTAGGAATGCATGCATTAATAAAAAGCATAAGTGTGATTTTGGCAGTAAATCTTAACAATATATTTTATTTACTATCTGACTTTAATTTTAAGACTAATGTCATTTTTTTCCTTTATAGTAAATAAAAGTAGATATATGCCATATTCTCGGGAGATCTATCCTAGATTGCATAATATAAATGTTTGTGATTTTTTAAACTCTTCGTTCATTTGAAAAAACTAACTTAATGCTATAAAATAAACAAATCTTTGTTATCGGTGTGAACTGATATAGATTTAGTTGCAAAAATGGGTTGTTAAAATTAAAAAAAAAAGAAAACAACATTTTATACTTCCGGCTAGGCTTTTATTTGTTTGAAGATTCAATGAAGGCTTTTGATAGCCAAATTTGCAAATTTTTATGCATATAATTTAAGCTAAAGTGTATATTGTGTTTTTTGCTCAAATTTGTGCATAATAAAACAAAAAACGCCACGGGTTCCGAAACAATAATGGCCGCGTGCCATTATGGACATACAATATATGGCCATTATGGGGGGAAGCCACTTTCCATAATTTTTCCATATTTTAACCCTTTAGAAAGTTAGGGGTAAATTTATAAATATTTAAAGTTGAAAAAATTAAAGTTTTCTAAAAAAAAAATTATTCTAAATTTTTTAAATTTACTGTTAAAATCGACACAGCTCGATATTAAATTTATCATGTC
>JAQFYM010004577.1:0-15130 GCA_034694785.1 Agrenia bidenticulata
TGTTTTTCAACCAAGATGTTTTGTTCAAGAATGGACCTTTGTCTCTTATTTGGATGGCTGGGAATGACGAACTTCGGGTTAAGGATAGGCGGGGTCGGAGGAACAAGTAGTATCTGTTGATGATGGACTCGAACATTATACAATTATGGTGCGGTTATTTGTAATTTTGGTAGAATTGGGTTGGGAATCACTGTTCAGAAACGATGGACTAAATGTGAAATGCATCAATCTTATTTTTCAGTGACTGGTACGCGAGCAGTTTGCCGAAATGGGAACTGCTAAGGGGATGAACCTCAAGAAAGTTGCGACGCTGGTTAAAGGACTTGGAGTCCTTTATTTATCTAAAATGGACAATTTGTCACGTACGTATTCTGGAGTGAATATATTTTATGGTTACATTACAGATGACAAGATCAATTCCTGGCAGTCTTGTTGTGTGTTGGTTTGAGGATTTAGATTTTTTTAAATTTTTATTTGCACACGCAATTCAGGTGATATGTGCGATACACAAATTCGTCTTCAAGTTTCAGCGGCCGCAAGACTACAATATTATATTAATAAGTCGCAAGGCGCAATATTAAGTCTAATCGTTATGGTGGGTCATGGCAGGTAAATTTCATAGGTTATCGTAGGTCATACCATGATTTTACAAACGATTAGATAAGAAACGATTTTAGATTTTGAGCAAATAAAACTGCTTTGAGTACCACCGAATTAGTCGGTCCATGAATCGGTGAGAAGGAATCGTCGTGGGTCCAAACACAACTACGACCACCAAAAGCAATGGAGTAGTACACCCTCCAGCCTCAATCATTATATAATACTACCAACTACTTGTATTATTTAATGAATAAGGCCCGTAAGGGTCATTGGCGATTGGTGATCATCCCGACCAGCAGATATATCACAAGATGGTAATGGAATGCTTAATGGATTCAATTAAGTGAATCGGGATAACTGCGGAGATTACTCTCTCACCCTGTTCACCACCAGTCTCTCTCTCTCTCTCTCCGGAGATGAATCAAGTCCATCTCTCGAATCAAATAGCATGGATGGACGTATCTGTGTGATAGGGACAAGAAAAAAATCCCATCCTAAATGCCATCACTATCTTAGATTCATAAATCACTGGCGCCCAGTAGGGTAACTTTACCAAGGTTTTTGCACTCTCACTGTCTCACAGTTGACAAGGGCCGTTGTACTATTGTGGGGAGTCTGAGTGAAGCCCTTTTGTGTCCGAGGGGTTCAATTCATTTTAATTAGAAGACCTACGACACTCCAATTCATTCTGCTCCACTGTAAAAAATTACGCGTTTCTCAGGAATGAATGGACCTCTCTCAGTCCAGACGGATTCTCACTTTTTCTCCAGCTTCAATGGATAAGAGAGGAAACATTTATTCAAATGTGACAATAAGCAGAGGTTGGATTTTTTTATAAGACGATTCTCCAGGACTTTATGGAGGGCTTAAAAACTGGGTGTGGGGGCTGTAGTAGCATTCCATCATCTATTTATAAATCAATTAACTTAATCATTTGCAGCATAAATTTACCCAAACTTCACTTGCCCCAACTGTGCTAAATACAAGAGATAACTTGTAAGTGGGGGCAAATTTTTTTCCCCAAAAGGTTAAGCATGTGCTCACTTAAATAAATACTATAAATTATACTCAAATATATAAATATAATCGTATGTTTCGAAACGTTATAATTTTATTCTGAATAGCTTTGGTTTAGTATTGAAAACATTAAGGGATAACTTCAACGATTGTAATTAGCGATCTAAAACAAATCGAAAAGGCCCAGGTTGAGACGCTCCCCTAAAACTCGCCGGCACTCCCGAGATAACTGCCAAAAAAAAATTACAGTCAAATCAAAGCTACCCATCATACAAGCCATTTCAAGTCTGAAATCATTACCGTTGCAACATCCGACTTGATTGAAATACTACGAAGACTATGGCACTGACTTAAGGCGAGGTAGCCGGTGACTGCAGTCAGCAACATTGACGGTACTCCATCAATAATCAGGCTTCTTAGTTCTAAAACAAAATTATAAACGATTTAACAGATATCTAATGCACTCAAAGTACAAAAAAATCTCTTGATAATTAATTCCATTACTCGAAAGATTGCAAATGGAAGCCTCAGTCCTAATAATATCCAACACATCCAAAGCCTCGACCTGATTGTACAAATTCCGCTCCTGAATCTTCTTGCAAACCTCATGTGGAATCCCCGTAATCAAAGAGTCGACATTAACATTGCCGGGACAAAGCTCGAGGCGGAGGTCCAAAATTTGAAAGAAGTTATCCCAAACTTCAATCACAACTGCATCAGGGAGATTAGCCACATCAAGCCTCTCCAAGTTGGGAAACCTAAACATAAAATTAATTAATTTAATTTATTAACTAACAAAATTAAACAAGAACTAAACATACATTTTAGCAGCATGAGGCATAATCGTCGGGTCACTCAGCCCATGGGACACCTTCAGCTCTTTCAAAGTGACACAAGGAGTTGGGGAAGAGTTGAACACATCCGTGAAAAAATGAACCCCACCCGGTTTCCCGATCTCATGCTCGAAAACCATCCTCCTCAGTTGTGGCAACTGAACCGAATAGCTTAGGGGCGTGAGGACCAAGTTCCTCTGGTCTGGAAAGCATGGGTCGACGAATTTCAAAGTTTTTAGGCTTTTCAAGTCAGGTAACTTTATTAAGAGGGGCTGAGCCGCGGCGGAGGGGCGTTTTTGGTAATCCCCAAGGACCAAGGTCTCTAAAGTGGCTTTGTGTCGAATGATAATAGCTTCGACCATTTCTTTGGTCACTTCGACAGTAAAGTAGCTCAACTGGAGGGACTTGAGTCGGAAGTCGAATTGACTGAGCATTTCCAAGTGCTGCTGAGTTATGTAAGCATCGAGGTAGATGTGCTTAATTTGTGAGCAGATACTCCGGCACTCTCGATCCCCAAGGGCTAGAAGGATTCTCGTGAGCACTTCTTTGTTATGAGTCTCGACCCGAAGGGACTTGAGGTTGGGAGCCATTTTGATCATCTCTTTAGTAAACCAGACCCCGTAGCCTCCGCTGTTATCGAACTGGTTAAACGTCAAGGATTCGAGATGAGGGAATAGGAATCGACTTCGGGGCCGGGGGTCTTCGTACATGGAGTTCCTTTCAGTGATTTTAGTCGGCAGGGTGATCTCCAGCTTCTCGATGTTGGTCAAGTAGCCCAGGAATATATTTCGAAACTCTTCAGTGTAGATACGAGTGGCGAACTCTTCCTCGCACTGGATACTCAAGTAGGTGACGGAGGGGCCGTAGGCTTGGAAGAATTCTTCCAGATAGCTTCGAAATGGATTCACAATGAACCCCACGTCCACTTTGATTTGGGTAAAGAGGGACTCTGAACTTTGGGGGTTTTCGATGAATTTTGTAAGACTGTCGATATTACCGTAGTTGAGTTTGAATATGCTTTTCCTCCGGAGTTGGTAAGATGCTTCACTGTGCCAGAGGGTATTCACAAGACGACATTGCAAAAGAGCTGCTTTGGGCAGGTATTCCATCACATTTGCAACTATCTAGAAATCCATAAAATAAAAATCACTAATTTCCATCGATTTTGTTCACCACCAAAAATGATAAGCTTACCAAGTCGATCATCATAGGGTTTGTAATTTCCAAGTTGACAATTCCAGTCCTTAAATCTCCATAAACTTCTCGATCAAAGGACTCAGACCTCCGGAGGGTTACCGTTTTCTTCAAGTCGAAACCACACCGGGGGCAGTTGACTTGTCTCGGGGGTCCATGATTAGGGTCCTCGGGTTCTTCGTCTTCTTTCAATGAATTCATGTGGAACATGAAGGCCTCTAGGTTCTCCATTTTGGCCATGAGGACTTTGAGTTGGAGTTGTAGGAAGCTGTTTTGAGCATCGGCATCATTTATCTTTTGCTCCAGCTTCTTGTTCTCCAAATTTAGATGAGTGATTGTCTAAAATAAAATCGGATATTAAAATTTAAAAAGTCGGAAAATGGACTAGAAATTAATTTTTAAAATACACAATTAAAACTCTCAAAATTCTAAGCTCTCCCGCTCAGTCGTGTCCTTCTAGGTTTACAAGTATTAGTTATAATATAAATGGCTTGATATTTAATTTTTAAAAGGCTTACATTTAAAAAGCTGTCCTCGGCTGCAGCGATGGCATTAAGGGCAGCCACATGCTCTTGATATTGCCCCCTTATGATCTCCTCATCTTCCGGGAGCATTTTTAGAAACTTTGACCTGTACTATTTTTATGGATGACTTATGACGTTGAGTTGAACTTATTATTATTATGATTCAAGAGATGCGTTTGAAAGGCTGATTCAGAAACTAAACTTTTGAAAAGGAGAAAACCCGGTGGGTGAGTCTGGACTGGTGCCCGAATGGTCTCTAAAAATACCCGGTTTGCTTATACATCATTAGCAAATGTGATATAGACTCAAACTATTTTTACTTATACTGTGGGATGGCAATTGTAAGAATCGAATTGAGACAGATAAAAAATCTGAGTTTAGAATTTGGGGAATCATGTTAAATATAGGTTCATTTTTAATCTAAACCGGATGTTTTTAAATGGCTTAAAACTAATAAAAAATATGGTAGACATTTGCTTTGCTTTTTGTATTAAAAATCCTCCTTAAAAACAAGGTGTTCCGCGATCCTAGATATCCTGGCCAACTCTACAACCTGGCGCTCGAAATCTTGTACCAGTTCGCGGAGATCCGCTGGGTTGGGCAATACAGCTGAATCCACCTGCACCCCAGCCCGTAGTTTACCCGCATAGCTGAATAAGCAAACTCCAATTGCTGCAAATTAAATGATTTTTAAGCAGTTAGTGGAAAAAAGTAGTTCAGAAAGGTCCAAATTTATTACCAGTCCGTCCCTTAATAGTATTCCAAGCGGTCACATCCACCAGCCGGTCCCCCTGGAACATGGTATAACACTCTGCAGGCCCTGGAACATTGCTCAGCAGAAACGTAGCCTGAAGGCTGTCCATAAGCTTGGCAATCCAACCCACCGGATTGAGCCCTGTTAGTCGAATCATATTAAAATTCTTAATAATCTCCGACGGCACTGCAATCTCCGCCACTGACGTTGTCGCACTCTTGAGCCTCTCCCTCGGGCAACTTATATCCAAGTTAAGCCGAAAGGACGCCACGGTGAACCGATTCTGAGGTCTGTAGTCCGGGTAAGGTAGAACTGCACATGTCGCACCTCCGATAATCTCCCTAGGAACTGGGAGATTCTTCCTCTCTGCAAAGTTTTTCAAAGAGCCTCCTAGGGCGGATAGAAGGACGGCGGTGGTGGAAGTTCCCATCGTGTCTTTTATAACCTTGAGGGTGTGAACACTCAAAGGTCTGGACCACATGAGCGTTTTAGGGCCAGTAAGGCTCGGGCCGTGGAAGCAGTTTGAGTCCTTTGTAAGCATCGTCCTGATAAAGGACCGGGGTCCTAGGATGAAAATCTGGGCACAGAGGATAATTTTGAGGTACCAAGGGGGGGCTTTTTGGTCACATGGGTCAGCTGACATTTTCACGGGCTTGTCCGCAATGCACTGACCAAGGGCACTTACAGCGGAGATCCCATCCATGATGGAGTGGTTGATCCTCCAAATGAGGGCGTAGTGCTGTGGAGATTTTTGAAATCTCTGGATGGTATCGAGATCGACTTTGGGGGCATCATCGATAGACCCTTCGTTCTTGTAAATGAACTTAGGAACGACTAGAATCTCCCACTGGGGCAAGTCAGGAGGTAAGGGCTGGTCAACAAAAGTTCGAATCTCGTTGAAGACGTCGTCATCAGTCATTTGAGCATTCGGGTCATTCCTCATGAACTTTATGTGGTCAGCTATTTGAAACTCTGGGTGTTTTTCCCAGCAAAAGAATCCACACTTTTGGGATATTTTGGAGCGCATCTGCTCATAAGTAAACTTGAAGGACGAATTCCTTGTGGTCATTTCCACTTTATCAATTACAGCGTTTTTAATCCTCTCTCGAATCTTGTCGATAGAACAATCCCCCTCGAGGATGTAGAGACTCATGAAACAATTGTCATTTGCATACCACTGAACCCCCCAGGCCGCATCTGCCCCACCCATTAACTTGTACTTGCCTTTGTAGCGATAATCAAGGTAATACGTAACCCCCTGCCTCACCATAAGAACTATGAGAATCCAGAGCAGAATCACAGGGGCACTGACTAGCATAACTAAATCGCCGAAAATCACTTCAACCACGAATTTCACAGGCCGCAACCTCGGCCAGATTTCCTTATTAAGTAATGCATTGACTTGCTGATAACTTTCTTGACCTTTTGACCTCAGGTAAAGAATCCCTGCCCTCACACGAGTACTTAGGGGTGGCTCTTGGTAAACTAATCTTGGCGTGGGTCTCTCAATAGTTACGACTTTGATGGCTTCCTCGTCCTTGAAGGGAGTTAGTGCTTGGTGCTCTTGAGCACTTTGGGACTCCCCATCGGCTGTCGATATGAAGGGGAAGGTTTGGATCGTTTTCGATGAGTTGTGCTCGGGAGTTTCGGAAACTTGCATTTTGAAATGGGGAGCTCAAGACTTGGCCATAAAATTAGTCTCCTTGTTTGAGAAGGAGAGTTGAGGTAGTGACTGGGGATTAGCTACATGATTTTGATTTTGACACTTGAGAGAGCAGTTACTAAATTCTATTAGCTACGGTGTGACTGAGCTAATTATTATGTCTTGGGAAACACGCCCAAGTCATCCATCCTTGTCGTTTCACGTGGGAACTTGAGCTTAGGTTTCCTAATGATTTTTATCAAGATCCTTCCACGTGAATCTTATGTGTAGCTTATACGCACGTAATTTATACAGGCTCTGGTTTGTTCATAATATTATGTTCTTGTCGGAATTTAAAAGAAACTATCTGAGAAGAGATTTTAAAGGTTAAAGCAAAGGTAAGTTTCTTAATCAATTTGTTCAAATCCAGTTTTTGTGTTTTTTCATTAGCATAAGATAGACCTCATTCAAAAAATTTAACCAATGATTCATTAAGTCTCAACCCCACAGATAAAATCGGAAGACCGGAAACTCATATCAATGAATGATATGGTGAAGACAGAAATCATCAGATTGCCATCAGATCAAATCTCAACTCCCACACACCCACATTGTACAAGTTAGCGACGCGAGCTAAAACCGGTTCACTCGATAATACACAACAAAGCCCTCAATCACTGCTTTTCACAATTTTGGTATATACTCGAATCAGGTCGAGTCGTGTCGTACTATCCATTGTTGACTGATTTGATTGTTGACCACTAGTGTAGATAAGTTTAAGAGAACAAGGACTCAGTATCATATCCCATCAAGAGCTTACAAAGAGCCTGAGCTACATTGCCTGTGTGCACATCCGCTAACTAAATACCTTAATCTTGAAATCAGAAAATTTCCCAATCTCCTCTCTTACATAAAAGAGTGGGTGGAAATATTATTAGGACTGGTCGTAGGTAATGTTAATAAAGGTCAGAGAGTTTTATTGACTATTGCACTTTAATTTCAGTTCCATTTTCAGAGTTTATGTTTGGAAACACTTGGATTTATTTACAATTCAGTTTACTTTAAACCTCCAAGTAAAACACAAATACACAAAACTTGACTAAAACAGTAGATTAAATTATTTTTATGAACGAACTATGAATGCACTTGGCCGAAAAACGGCTCAAGCACAATGCATAACAATTCAAGATTGACTCACACTCTTAAGCTTCTGTGATATGTGATTGCAGTTAAAGATAAATGCTTAACTCCCTTGCTGCATCTGATCGGAGCATTTAAAATAATTTCATATGCATTTTAGCAGCTCTAAAGGATAATAATATTGAGCAAGAATACTTTTCATCAAAAACGTAGAGAAAAACAAAAAAAACTGATCTTCTCGGATCATTACAAATTACAAATTACAATTTACAATGGTCAGCAATGGTCAGCATTCAACATTAAAGCGATTGAGCACAGAGATGTGAAAGAAAAAAACTTGAATACCTTTTACTAAACACTTGCTCTTGCAAATAACATATTTATTAACAACATGCCACCACTGCACTTTACCCTATTTACTATCTTAGACGAGTTACATAAGAGTTGGTAATTATTTACATTCGTGACGTTGCTCGTGTGTGCTACAAAGAGTCTTATTGTGACTGTAGCAATACTTTTAACATTGGTACAGTCACAATATGAAGCTACAAGTCCCTGTAGCACAACCTCCCTATTTTTAATTAGTAGAGCGTGGACTGTAGACAGTAAAAGACGATCTGCAACCACTTGAGTTGAATAAAGTTAATTTAAAACAGGACAGAATTTTACGCACAGATTGTCTATGCATTTTTTTCAATCAATCAATCAACGAGAAAACTCTGTGATTACTGACAAAACTTCCCTACAGTTAATTAAGCCCTTTTAATAAGAATTAGCTATTTGTATTCCGATTTGCAGTTTATGCATTTCAATAAAGAGCATTTATAAAGCAGTTCCTGACTCTGGGTCAATCTTGTAAGAAACACCCCAACTCCACCGTCCAGCCACTCGAGCCGCATCCCTTCATCAGTGTTGTCCCATATTATAGTTTATCCAATGTATTGTCCTGAAGAACATTTACATCCAAGTTCTATGCACTAGTAAACGTTGATGCAGTTTATCCACAAGTTCGAGTTCAAGTTTACGGGGACTTTGAGAAGTATTTTACATAAAATTGTATAAATTGTTACAAGAATTGCCAGATCAAGTAAAAATATATAGAAAAAGACGACAAGGATAAAATGTTGTATAATTTCGTATAGTTCTAATGAAAGCCTTTGAATACTTTCCTATCAATATAAACGTGGAAAAGGTAGTGAGGGGATTCCCACAGGCAATCTTCCTTGGGTTGGTTCGGATCAAAGTCCTCGCTTCTTGGCTGCAAACAAGTTTTGATTCCCTCTACTGAGCTACACAACTCAAGCCATGGAGTTACCTGAGATTTCAGCTGTACGGCATCCCATTTCTCATGATTTCGAACACCTCTGGACAAGACGAGGAATAGTAGGTGCTCAAAGTGTTCCAGATTGCAAAACCTCTTGATTGTATTTACATTCGTTGCAATATTGACATCCTCCAGAGGAATTTCAATGTATGTCGACACACCTTTTAGGTTGACTAAGTTCTGGGACATCCATGCAGCGGTGTCTTCGCTAATAACCAAAGAGGATATAAAAGAAGTGAGGCTGCGGGGCATCAATTCCACTCCTTCCGCATCCCCATTTCGTAGGGTCATAATGAAGACTCTACTCAACTGAGTAAATGGACTGATCCAAGCGTAGTTGAAGTAAGCGTCTGGAGTCGTTTGCTTATAGTACACGTTTGTCGACAACTGGGCCAGGGTTGACCCATGGCTCTTTGCAACCTCTTCAATGAAGTCACGCAGCCCGTCATCGGGAGTACGAATCGAAATTTCCCTTATAGCCTCAGATTTTTGGATAATCAAAGCAAGCTCCACGTCCCCTTTCGGTTTGCGACCCCACATTTCAAGGGTTCGTACTTGTTTCCAAATTGTTTCCGGGACAGTGTTTAATTCCTCGATACCGTTCGTTATTATTTGGATTTTATCTTGTCCAGGGCCCCTATAGTTTTTAAGTTTCTGCCCTTTTTTACCTAGGCCATTTTGGACTTGGATAATGAACTTGATTAAGTCCTTCCCGGCTATCACTGTTACTTCAATGATTGGTTTATTTGAAGACCATTTATCGGGAGGTGGGGATGAATGAGCGTGAAGTGCAGAGACATCATTCTTCAGACCGAACAATCCAGGTGCTCCGTTCATATTTGGCAACTTATGCTGGAAATGAAAAAGTGAAAAACGTGTCAAGTGTTTAATTAATAAATCCTTCTGCAAATCAAAATCAAATATTGTGTTTGCAAATATATAAATGAATTGTATCTTTCCTTGCCTTGAATTCAATTTTGCGTGTTCTGTTGAGTTTCAGGGAAATCTCTTCAGCTACCAATTATCGATGTTTTGGGGGAAAACTTTATTTATTTTTATAGCCACAAAATAGTTTAAACCGTAAACTTGAGTACGTCAGTCAAAATTTAGCTTTTCTTAAGAGAAAAACGTTACCCCAGATAAAGTTACCTTTCCTCAGATGCAGTCAAGATAACAATCAAGGTATGTAAAGTTCGTTTCCGTAGACTATCTATTCCGTAGATTCTATCGAAATTAATTTAACGTACCTTGGATAACAATGTGATACTGCAACTCCGGAATTATTACAACATTTCGTTTCCATAGACTAAGCACTAAAAATATTTAAATGACATTACAAATCGATCCAAGATTTCTGAATAAAACCTAACGAACGTTCCCAATGCAACAAGTGTTCTCTATGACTAAATCGAAATCGTTTCTTGAAAATGCCCACAGCAACAGCATCGTTCCGAAGTGCGGCTTCGAAAGCAGCCTCCGCTGCCAAAGCTTCCAAGGCTACTCCCAAAGGCTCCAAGCCCGCCGGAAAGGGCTCCAAATACCGCAAAGTAGCAACTTCAAAGCGAGTCCACTTGGGAGGAAGAAGCAGTAGTGAAGATGATAGTGATGATACCCCCCAGTCATCGTCTGTAATCCAATACTATACGAAATTTCAACACATTTTTTAAGCTCTTACGTATTCAAAAAGGTGACCCTAAATGATTGTTGATAAGATATTTTGGTCAACAGTCGGATAACTTGGCAAAGCTCCCCAGCCTGTCTGAAGAGGATTACATTTACTTCAAGCTAGTCCGGGACGGTGACCTAAATGGTCTGAAGGATTTTATCAAGTCGGAATTATTCTCTAAGATACATATCAATAAAACGGATAGATTGGTACACCCTTCTCGAATCATTTAACCTATTGACCCTAAATAATTAAGAATTTTACAAAGATATGTCAACTGAACTAGACCATTTTATTCTCAAGGGGTTCTCAGCCCTGCATTACGCCGTAAGACGTCAGGATGAAGAAATCGTGTCCTTACTTCTGTCCCAAGAAGGTATTCTAACCTATGACACGTTACTTCATGCAATTCAAGAGGGAAATGTCGACATTACGAAGGACCTCTTAAGCTACGAGGATAGCCACAAGCCTCCGCAACAAGGTCAAGTCCAAGGTCAGGGTACAGTATGGCCCATGGCTACATCCCTAGCATCGACGACTTTAACAGCAGGGGCTAGACTCTCCATAAACTCTCTAAGGTCACCAACAAAGGTCACTTTGAAGAGGAGTCTTCAGGATTTGGAAGAATTCGACTCAGAGTTCCCACCGCATTGCACGCCCCTATTGAAATCAGCTCAGACTGGAAATGCGGACTTGATGGAAATATTTTATTCCCGGGGGGACAGATTGGAGACCCCTGAGCAGCATCATAATTGCGAGTGTGGCTGCAGAGTTTGCTCAAGGTAATTCTAACTAGGCATTTAACGAGGGCTTATCTATGACCTGAGGTCACTTTCTGATATATTTTTTCCCAGAGCCGACACTACCCTGACAACAGCATATGAAAGACTACATCTTTACCAGGCCCTGACCAACCCGAAGTACATCTGCTTCATCTCCGGTAAGCAAAAGAACTTTGACCCGATAAACTATGCTATCGAGAAGATTCGAAGGTGCCGACAACTTATCGATGAAGAGCTGGCTTTCGATGACAAATATGCAGAGTACATTGGAAGGCTTGTTGACTTTACGAAAGATATCTTAAGTAAGATTTTTTAAAAGCCCGCTCTGTCCTATGGTATTCAATACAAAGCCAATTAATTTAAAACTTGTTCACATTCAGGTTTATGTCGATCAAACGATGAAACTGAAGTCTTCCTGAGCATCCCAGACTCTTCGTCCAACAAGGCCATATTAAGTAAATACCCAAGATTGTGGAGTGCCGTAGGACTCGAACTCACCGAATTTGTAGCTCATCCCCATGCCCAAAATGTCGGTATTATTCCCCAATTTCTACGAGCATTCAAAGCTCAAGGGTTTTAATCTTAATTTAAATTGGTACACAGGTAGTGTACAAACAATGGGCAGTGTCCGCCTGGCCAGAGTGGGATACCTACAGCCGTATTCGACAGTTTGCGGAAGTGCCCCTTCGAATTATAGGACTCCCCTTTATTTCCATTTACCTCTGGTTAGGAAGTAAAACCCGATTCGGGAGAAAAATGGCTTCACCCGTGAGTAGATTTTTAAACTGGGTCGCCTCCTACATCCTTTTCCTAGCTCTTGTATTCGCCCAAGCAATGCTCCCTCAGAGATGCAACAATCAAAACAAAGTCCCCTACTCCGTCCCTGAGGGAAAGTGTGACCAACGGGGTGCTCCAAATATTGGTAAGAGGTTGAATTACGGAATGACCCCTGACCTCTGATTGAACGGCTTTAATTCTAACTTGTAGGCACGGAGTGGCTGCTCGTTCTTTACGTTCTTGGGTTCTTCGTGTCGATGCTCAAGCGACATGCCATCCCTTGGTTTTGGAGCTCTTCTTGGAGCTGGTACGAGCTGGCTAGCCAGCTTTTGTTTATAGCTACCTTCTTATGTTGGATCGTGGCTTGGGCTGAGTTTGTAAGATTTTTTTATAAGCTCAGAGGGGTCAATTATTTTGTATACTGAAGTTAATATAATGGGATATAGCATCCTGCGGAAGAGGAGAGAAAAGTTTGGGGTCAGTACTACCCTGAAGTGCTGGCTGAGCTTTTGTTATCCTTGGCAGTGATTTTTGCATTCGGTCGGACGCTGCGAGTTCTCCAGCTTCATTGGAGTGTCGGTCCTCTTCAAATCGCTCTGGTCCGGATGGTCAAGAGCTTCTTTTTCGCTTCTTTGATGTACTCTATCGTCATCTTCGCTTTTTGTATCGGTGAGGAGATTTAATTTTAAGTTGTGATATAGAAATTGGGTAGATGTTTTGTACAACTTTTGGAACGACGGAAACAGGACTGAATGCCATTTACATCCCTTACAATGAGCTCGAAGGGTTCGATTCCAGTGGGAATGCAGCTACTCAAAGCAGTCCATTTGGAGGTGTCCTTACAGCACCGGAAGAATTATTTTGGAGCATGTTCGGGATGTCTGGGACGAGCACAACGGACATTGTGAGTCTGGGATCTAAGGTCAATGACGCTGTCATCAATATCAGGCATCACTGGGTGAATGAACTTGCAGGGAAGGTGATGTTTGCAGGTGGGGGTTTGAATGTCGAAATTATCAGAGTTTTTATTAATAGGTTCTTTGTTTAATTTAGCATTTCACATACTCGGGGTTCTCATGATGTTCAACCTTCTTGTGGCCTATTTCTCCGCTCATGGTGATGGAGTTATGGAGAATGCAGACGCTGAATGGAAATTCGCCAGGACGCAGGTTCCTACAATTTCGACAATCTAAAGATTTTAATAAATCCAAAGTTTCCTAAAATTAATTTCTAGGTTTACATGACATATATGAAAGACACAGTTCTACCCCCGCCTTTTAATCTCATTCCCACACTAAGGTCAATCCTTAGATTTTTCGAGTACCTCGGCCTTCTATGCCTTGGGGATGGAGTGTCAGGGAATGCCTCTTGCTCCCTGAGACAATGCTGTTTCATTGTAAGAAATTTATCTATCAATAAGCCCAGTATAAGCGCTCAAAATTAATTCAAAAGTACATTTTAAAATTCTAGGAAGAACCAAAGGACCCATATGCGGAAAAAAATAAGCGGCAAGCCTACAGAAAGCTCATCCTCGTCCTGACTCATCGATACAAGCTCTTCATCGAAGATAAGGAGAGCAAGGAGCCAGCTACTAGTGACGATGTTAAGGAAATCGTTGAGGAATTAGCCGAGTTGAAATCTCAAGTAGAGTCCAAGCTCCGTGAACTTGAAGGACAGGAAGAGAGCTCCACAGGTCAGCCCCCAATGACCTCCGTCTCTTCTGAGGAATTGAATATGATTTTGCAAGATCCTGGTACGGCCACCCAGATTACACCCTCAGCTGTAGCCCAAAAATTACCCGCCTCCGTGGGTACTTCTGCTACATCCCGACGAATGGTCCTTCATAAAAGTTCCAAGGGCTTGGTTACGAAACTTAGCATGTTGGTGAGTGGGAAGCCAACTTCGGTCCTTCAGAAGTCCAAGAATCGAATCTCAAGTATCTCAACTTCAGGAGCTCAATCATCCCCTTCCCAGAGGACACTTGGCCAAGCCTCTATTCTGCCAGGATCTTCGACCCAACCAACTCCAACCGATTTTAATTCATCAGCTAGTATACAAGTACCCCCGTCACCGTCACGAAACCCTACCTTGCCAACAACTCCTATAAAACCTTTGTCAGATCAGAGAATCCCTATTTCTCTCTCAAGATCGCAAATAATGCCACCAGTTTCGAAAAAGTCGTCCTCAGGTCATGGCATGTCCATTCCACTGTCACAGAAACCAACAGTGTCAACCTCTTCGATCAAATCCCCATCAGCTAAAAGAGTTTCAATGTCACCAAGTGGGCGTCAGACAACCCCAGTTAGAGTAAACAGCAAACCCTCGAACGGAGGAATCGCATCTCCAAGCATAGCTCCTCCCCCAACATCACCAAGTTTGGGAATGCCCCCACGACCGCCCCCACCGATTTCATCTAAAACATCGTCTGGATTATCTCTCCCTGTGCAACTGTCCGAGTCAGAAAATTAGATCTACTAAATTAATTTAAATTATCAACTAACTGATAGAGATATAAAAATGCTTAAAGTCACGTCTACTAAGGGCCTTATAATTTACTAAAGCTTTTCCGAGTTGTGCATTTGAAATCTGCAGGGATTTTTGGGATGTTATGAAATAGCAACAAACTATACAGTGATTACTAATTAGTAATTAAAGCCACATGCTGGTAATAGTTAATTTTATTACAATTATTAAGTATCGACAGATACTTTATGCGAATGCTCTTGTGTCCGTCCGTCCGTCTGTCCGTCTGTCCGTCCCTCCGCACGATTACGCTCGAACGGGTCAACCAATCTTCATTAAACTTGGCACACATCTTCTATGACCTCTATCTCAGGCTAAGTTCGAAGATGGGCCTTATCGGACGGTCCCTTGAGG
>JAQFYM010004578.1:0-15129 GCA_034694785.1 Agrenia bidenticulata
ACGCCCCTGGTGTACGCCAGTGTCGTACCCAGGGAAGATCAAGGAAAGGGGGCACCACCCCCTGGAAAAGAAGTTGCGCCTGAATTTAAGTAGAATTCTTTTTTTGCGGGCGTCAAAATATTCAAAAAATATATTTTCAAGATATTTCTGTTTTTTTTAATTTTCTTAGAATTTTTTCAAAAAAATTAAAAATATGTTTTTTCGTCGTCTAAACAAATTTTCTTGCGTTTACCATAATGAATACGCCACTAGTGTACGCTCATACACGGGTACGGTCGTACTATGTGACACCGCGATGTTCTTGTACAGAGTTTTCGTATCAAAATCCTGCCATTTGCAAAAGAGAAACCTCTTATATATGTTTCTCTAATACAAAAACTATATTATATTCAGATTTTTTAAAGATTTAACTTGGGGAAGAAAATGTGACTTTGAAAATTCGTATCGATGGATAAATATTTTATATTATTACTGTTGCGTATCCAACAATTTTTTTGCAATAATTAATACGGCCAGGTTTTAGAAATTCCCCATGCTCAAGATTTTTTAAAACGCATTATAACGCTATTTACTTGCAAAAAAACATTAATGAGGTGTTTTAGTTACTATTTATTTTATCGTGTATTGTCTTTAAAACAAAACTATACATTTTAGTATAAACAACTATTATGGTATAGCAATTTATACATGCAAAGCTTTCTTATGTTTGCTTTATATAAACAAGGCTTTTTTAGTGGTAAAACATATGTAGATACTTAGATGTATCTTGTTGTTGTATTTTTACGCATTTTGTCCTTTTTAGCATTTTTAAACGTTTTGTATATGTGTAAAGTTATGTATAATAATACGTTTTTTTTAAAAAAACGTTTGGTTTTTTAGCAAAAAATACTAAATTTGCCTATGTTATGGGTTTTTTACAGTGTTTAAACTATCTTGCATCTTTTTTTGAACAATTTTCTTATTAAATAAAGTGTTAAAAATTAATCGAATAGAAAAAAATTCTAAACATCAAATCAACGACATAAAAAATTTATATTTTGTTTTTATTTATAATCTATACATTTTAACTTATTTTTCTGTTTTTTTTGTGTTTAAATTGTCTTTAAAAACCCATGGGTATTAACTATTTCATAAAAAGCCTTATACGCTTTAAAATACCTAGAAGTTAATGTTCATCCTAAAAGTAATTTTTGCAAAACAAAGTAAAATTACCCATATGTGTTTTTGCACTAAAATTGGCGCTTAAAAAACCCCATGGGTAAAAAAAAAAACTGAACAAGCCCTAAATGAAAAAAGTATCTAAATTACAAATTTTGACTGTATTTTGCTTTTTTTTTAGATTTTATTATTTTTTATAATCGCTCCATTGACTTTCCGAAAATAGTTACAGCAGAACAAAAAAATGTCAAATACAAAATTTATACAACACCGGTCCTAGAAAAGCATGCCGGACCGTTAAAATATTTTGCGGATGTATCCGCTCCGAAAACAATACTGTACAACGGTCCGGTATTAGTTCCCAATGACCGGACCGTGCAGAGTTACTCTTTAAATATTAGCTGCAATCTATATATTGCATTATATTTATATATAACAAACCCATATAAAATAATAAATACATGCCAAAAAAAGTATTATAAATTGGTTTTATGCGTTGGATTTTTACACAATTTTGACAATTAAACTATACAAGCCAGGTTTGGAGATATAGTAAAAAAACTTGATTTTACTATTATCTGATATGCTTAAATATTCATAATAGAAAATTTTACATATATATTCGTAACATATAATTATTGTTGGGAGTTGTTCGTAGGTATTGTTTTTTTTTGTTGCATTATATGCAAAATTTAACTATTATATATTTTATTATGCAAAACTAAAAAGCAGCGCGTTAAAATACAAAAAATTTACGTAATAGGACTTAATTTTGTTTTCAGGTATATTTTAGGCGCCACGGCAATCTATGCTTTGTTAACAAACAAAAAAAGTCAAGACCATTGTAAAATTACACTTATACATGGTACCAAACGTTAACACGTTTGTATTTTTTTGGTACAGCAATTTACATTATAATTAAAAAAATAAATTATATACGTTTCAATTCTTCTGAATAATTTGTAATCTTTTTTTATATTTTTGGTTTGTCTTTTTTTTTGCACTCAAATCTAAGCGTTTGTTAAATTTTCGGTTATTTTAAATTTTTGAAATCGTAGTTTTTTTGGCATTTATATTATAAACAGTATAATAAACCACGGATGAAATGGTGATATGTACTCTAGCTAATTCAACGCCTTCTTGTCTATAGGAGTGTTTTGCGACAAATAAAGCGTTAAATTGCCTGATTATATTTATTTGTTTGTTTGTTTACACTTGTCTCAATAGAATATGTATTGTATACTGACTAAGCTGACAAGATAGCCCTCCATTAGTGGTTTATATTACAACGCTGATAAAACATCTACTGAAAATTTTATAGGCCGATATTGTACAAAAAACATGTAAGGCATGTGCTTTTATAAGCGTTGCTACGGTCAGGATACAGAGTGAGCATAACCACGTCGCTGATTTTTTTATAGATCTAAAAAAGGAAATATTATCTAAGAAAAACTTAAATTTAAAACTATGAACTGATCTAAGGCGATGTGTACGGAATTTGCATCAGGCTTTGACGTGTTTTTTACAAAATTTTCATCTTACCATTATTGGTTTACACTTACAAGCCTAAGAAGACAGTAGTTCGCAGTTTATGATATTTGAACGACGATATCTACAAACTCTATGTGAAAATTATGAGAAAATAAAATTATACCAATATGAAAATGGTAGTGTAATCTGATCGCAGATATTCTGGAGTGAGACCCGTAAAAAATTGTAGGAAATACCTGTGCACAGGCCGCTCGATCCAGTCTGGCGGATAAAACTTTTTTAGGCGCGGACGGAGAAAAAAACTACTATTATTGTGTTTTAAAATGGTTTGACACATATTTGATTTTTTTAAATGTTCAGAGTGCGTACGTGATTAAAAATAAGTAGTTGTAAAGATATACATACATTTGGATTTATGTCTTGCAGGAAGGCAGGCGTTCCAAAAAACAAATATTGTTTATACCATATATGGCCATAATAAAAAAAGAAATCTTTTTTTTATCATATAATATTTACTCAAAACAACATGTATAACTTTATACCCAAAAAAACTATTATAAAACTTTTTGTATAAAAGTTGTTATCTAAACGTCACTACTTGATTGTTGTACAAACTTTCTCTGATTTCTAAAATAAAAAAGTCTTAAAAAATTACTAATAATATATGGAAACCAAAAAATATCGTACACACAATTGTAGTGGTAGCAAAGCATACACTATCATTTAAAAGATTACATGTTCTACAATTGAAAGAACAATTATAAATAAAAAACATAATACACATTAGATAATTTAAAAGCATAATTTTTGTACATAAAAGTTTTAAAATCATAAATCGTTATTTCGCATTCATTGAAAAAAAAATTATATGCATTTGACAGTATAATATGCTGCTTATATTCCCTATATCTAATTTTTTTGTAGATGCAAATTTATCAGTATAACATGTGCACATAAACAAAACAAAAAAAATATTAATCAATGTGCAAAGTACAAAAAAAAATACATATAACAAGGATTTTAGTAGATTCACCGTATGAAAAATTGTAAAATGGTGCATAGAATAAAAACAGCAAAAATATACTATTTAAACATGACTATTTAAGGTATAGTCTTAATTTAAATGAGTTTTTAAAAGGCTTATCACATTATCTCAAAAGAAAAATGAGGATTCCAATGTACATTGGTATGTCGTAAATCCAAGTTTTGATATATATTTACATTTTTTATATGTTCTTAATAAAAATTTTTTGAACTTGCCATATTTTACCAAAATGGTCATAATAAAGAAAATGATAACAACATGCCCCATGATAAACTCATCGTATATTTGGACCCCCTTTTTACAGCCGATATACTTTTTGTATAAATATATGATTCTGTTTTTTTTTGTAGCTGTCTCTATTAAGAGAATATTATATAAAAAATTTAGCAATTAAAACCATTGCACAGAATACATTTATTTCATTTATTTTTATTATTTATGGTTATTTTTTGTATAAAAAACCGTACCTAATTTGAAAAGTATATATAATAAATTCCCCAAAAACTAAACATTAACATTTTAATAAGCGGAAACATTTATATTGAGGACGTATGTGTAACTTTGCTATAGGTTTTTTATTTTTTTGTATCTTTAAAACGAACTATATTTAATCAAAGCATCGTTAGTAATCAATTGTATCGCCTTCGTATATTATAAGATAACACATCCAATATTAAATATAGTGTATTGTATTACAAAAGATGACATAAATTATATTTTCATATACATTTGCATTTGCATGCATTTTATGTATGGGAATTAGGTTCATTACGCAATATTTGGCTTAAAAACCTATTTTTAAATATTTTTTGATCTTAGAAGCGTGCAAACTGCTCAATTTTACATGAAAACAACTTGGAGTTTGGTAAATTTGTCCGTTCGCCTAGATTTAAATAGCCCGGCTGCTTGAGTAAATAGCGTAAAGCATTTGAGCTTCATCCCAGTAGATATGTAACTGTTTTTTGCGCAATTTTGCTGATATATTTTCGAGGAATTTTTTATTTTGAAAGGTGAAAGGCATTTATATGCAGCCTTAACCTAGTTCTAAGAATTCGTAATTGTCCACGATAGAATCTTGAGCAAAATATTGCATTTGTTCTATATTTTTGCATCTTTGAAAAAGCAAACTATACATGAATTGATATAGATAAAATTGACTGTACTTATAGAATTTGGGCCCTAAAATAATATTATTTTTTTTGAAATGGCTTTTTTTACTTCGCTGTCTATACATTATCTAAAATCATCCTTTTTTCTTGTATTTTTTTTTGGGCAATATTATTTGGCGTAATATTCGCTTAAATGAATTATCAATGAAATAATTAAATGATAATACAAACCGGAAATATAGATTTACGATTTTCAAGTAATGTTTTTTTTGCATCACTGAAATACATAAGGGATTATAGCATACATGGTGTTATTTGATTCTAGAAAAAAGCACTATCTCCAATTTTTCTTGTTTACTTTAATCAAAATTCTATTGGAGATTTTGATAATAGAATTTGCATGAAATCTTCGTTGATTTGCACATACATTTGCGTTCAGTATTGATAATAATAATATAAATTTATTGCTTTGAACATCGAATTCCGCTGAGGCTTACCATCTAAGATCGAACCAAAATGTTCAGGTAGCCTATCCTACTTGCTCGATTCATCACATGTAATAGCTCAAGAATAATAAACGTCATTTCTAGTTAACAATGAGAAAAAATCATTTAAAATATAATGCATAAAGGGAAAGGAAAAAAGGAAACGTAAAATAATAACAGTATGTATTGCAATTGAGATATAGCACTTGGAACAATTCGACTTAGGAGAGTTGTCCCTTAAGTCGATTTGAAAGGAAAAAGGCGACAACTCGACTAAATATGCCCAAAAAAACGCTAAAGAATTGCAAAATAATTAAATCAGTTTTTTAAGGGTCTACTGTTGTTGGTTTTTTTAAAATACAACTTTTGATGTTATTAATAACATAAGTAAAATATAAAAATTTGAATAATTTTTCTTCCTATTAAATTTCACTTATCCTTTTTTTTTTAATTTTTATCATACCCTTAATATAAACTTTGAATTTATGTTAGGAACGAGGAATTCTAATTTGCTTGTATTCGAAGATTTTATCCATAATAATGAAAAGAGTGGACACGATGTGGAACTATGGCGGTTAAAAATTTCATATTGCCCGGGTCGTGTAATAATTGAAGATAACTTCGCAAAGTATAAACGAGATTGTAGAGGAGCGGAGCAAAATCATGAACACAGCAATGCAGCAAAAGAAATACATCTAAAAAAATTAAAAACAAAATTTAAAGATGATGCCAAAAAACACGAAAAAAATCTTAGCAAATAATTGTAAGACAAACAATTGAACTGAATAATTTACAAGATCAACCTGTCCCTCTATGCAAATCTTTACGATGATTGTATCACGAGAAAAATTGAAGCAGTTTGGCCCATTAAAAAAAAATGAAAATATACCAGCCTCCCTAAAGATTAATTTACAAGGAAACGATTTCTTGGACATGATACTGGTAATGACGAAACTACTAGAATTGTAGTTTTAAATCTATTTATTATGCGGATAGGGTTAGCTTCATCTCAATGTTGTATAATTACTGAAACATTTGATTCGGTGTTTGGGGTTGTTTTTCAACATATTGTTTTGCATGCTTTGACGTGTGGACGGGGATTACCAATATTTTATATATTGGCACAGAACAATGCACAAACAACATACAAGAAATGTTTTATATTATTTAAAAATTTTATAGACTTTCACGAATACTTAGTTTTTCTGCATTAGAACTGGCTTCTAGTAATACTATTAGTTCTGTATTTGTCGCATCTTTTTAAAAATTCTGTATTTCTTATTTTACTAATTCAATATATCGCAAAAAGGCTCTTTAATGTACACGAATCATAATAAAAATTTAAGGGTAATACTAAAAAAAAATTCAAAGACATTTTTCTTGTATTTTTTTATTCCTATGTTCATGAACGAGTATGGTGTGGATTAAAAGAACAAAATGATGAGCAACATGATGAAAAATGCAAAGAAAAATCTATTATTTCATCAAAAACATATTTAAATATGTAAAACAAATGCACGAAAATTTGAAAAATCATTATATGCCCCTGAGAAATAAAATCATTTTTTTCTGTATTGACAATAATTTTTCTAGGACAACAAACTATGCAGAATCATATAACGGTGCTCTTCAAAACAGAACTTGCCGCTTCTCATTCGAATAATGCGACATTATTTGCAACGTTAGTAACAGTCAAGGAAATTCATTAGTTGCAACTCCCTCAGGCAAGGTCACACTTACTTTCAGTTTCATTTTATAGTCTTGAAAGAAACAGGTGCTAAAATATTTTATTGACTATTATAATTTTTTTACTATTGATGTTTGTTTCGGATTAATTTTTAGAGTTTATGAGTGGAAGTATTTATATTAGTGTTAATTTATTACGATTTTGTTTTTTTTTGATTTATTTTTTCCTTTAGCAAACTCTGCACCGTTTTTTGTGAATAATCGGTCGAGTAGTCGTCTTTTATCCTCCAAGTCGACTTATCTGACAACTCGTCTACGTCGAATTGTCGCTCTCCCAAAGATATAACTGTTACTTTTATAGAGCACTTGATAGTATTTATAGAAAAGATTTTTAGAATGGAATATAAATTAGGCAATGTACCGCTTTACTAAAAAAACCTCTAAGCAAAGCAGGCGTCTTTATGCAAAAGCAAGTCCATGCTATGCATTTGCGGTGTCTATGGTTCAAGTCCATATTAATACTTCTTTTTATATTTTAGACTATAAATTTAACTATGCCAACAAATACATATAATTAAACACTTATGTTTTTTTTAGCCAAGCTGTAGTTTGTATTTTCTAGTTATGTATGTCAATAAAAAGCGGGATCAATTTTAGGTTCTGGTTCTATTTTTTTGTATCCATGGTTTTAATAATTGATTATATTTTTATACGATTTACGACCTAAAAAATTTTTATCGGTTCTTATCTAAAAATATGGCGGAACAGAACTATTACATGCTAAAAGACGTTAATGACATATGTATAACAAATTTTTTATATAAAATATTAAAATTAAAAAATCTATTTATTTATATTAGTCCGAATTACAAAGTATTTTACATATAGTACTAAAACCTTTTTTTTTCTTATAGTACAACTTGCGTGCTTATATAATGTAAGTTTTTCCGTTATCCTATTTTTATTTTTCGCAACCTTTTAATATTTGGCGTTGACTATATAACTGCCAATATAAAAGATTATGGCTTGCTGTATTTTTTTTATGGTTAAGTTATTGCTAGATTTAAATATAAAAAAAAATTCGGCTTAAGTCAAGTAAAAAATCAAGACCAAATGTAGAGAAATTAAGTTAATATGACAACTCGCACATCAAAAAGCTAAGATTCGACAATTTTCACATTTACTTTATAAAAAACTAGCCTAATTGTAGTGCAAAAACAGATCAAAAAACAAAATTTGACAGCCGTATCCTACATCCAAAAATTTTTTTTTGACATTTCGTTATTATTACCTGGTGTTTATACCGTATTTGCATCTGCTTAATAATAGCGACTTAATGTCTTTTATAGTAACCTCATATAATATATATAAACAAAGAGCTAAAGAAAATAATTATTTCATTAATATATTATTTTAACACTTTTTATTATGAAAATAAGAAGGAGAACTATTTGAAAGTTTTTTTTTTTTTCGGTAGACGAGTAAAAAATAATAACACATTCTTTTTCATAACATATAATTTTTTCGACGATTTTTCAATATTTCCCTGATACCTTAAAACGCTTTTCTCACTGTTAATTTTTATATGGCAACAAATATATGAAAAATAACATGCTTAAACTCAAGATTTTAGAAAATCTTATGAATTTGGCATAAAATTAACTCAAGTTAATACCAGTTACAAGTAGGGTTTTTACTTATCGTATTTTGCATATATACATATATCTTCATTGATTTTATACCGAACATCCAGTTTATATTTGACATCTTGGTTATTTAAAAAAAATAGATGCAATTTTTTAATAAATAATAATATCTGACTACTGCAAAAAATAGATTTTATCGACTATTGCAAAAAAATATCATTATTGATTAGAATTTGTTTTTTAAATTTACAAAGTAAAAGTAAAGCAGTATTTTATAAATTTCAGTATTCCTAGTATATTCTGTTGGGATCTTTATTTTTTTATACATTAACAAAAAACAAAAATACAAGTTTTATACGTTTTGACGTACACTATTGTAATACCATGCTTATAACTCATGCAATAAATAATATAAACTAATCAATTGCAAAAATATATGTTAGCTTGTAACTTTGGTAAGTAAAATGTGTTGCAAAAAGATGTTATACTTAATAAAATAGCAGAATACAAATTAATAACGCAAATATATGCCTCACCTTCTAAATTTACCTAAATCTATAAAAAATTTTTTATAATTATTTAATTTTAAATTTTCTGAAATAGGATTCTAATTATACCGGAAATTTTTTGTATAAATGCCTTATCGTTTAAAATTGCGAAATTTCATTTAATATAAAAAAGAAAAAAAGCCAAAACGCCATTTTTTATCTGAATTGACGCGTTAAACGATAAGAACAATTTGCACAAAATTTTTCTACACATTTGTATAAATTTTTTAAAAAATACAATTCTATGTTACCGAACTTGTATTTGCTACCGTTCATTAAACCCTTTTATATGTCTCTAGGTTATAATTTTAGTATATTTTTTTTAAGATAAACAGAAGCTAAAATTCGTAATTACAGTAATGTCACGATAATAAGCATAGGGTAAAAAAATATAATGCTTATTTTCAGAACTATTTTAACATTATGAAGTTTGGCAATTCCAGTAAGGGTTGATAATATAGGTGTTTAAATTTTTGTAGTGATATATTTAATACGCTTTTTATTGTTACATTAAACATTATATATCATTTCCAACTCAAAAAGGACACTTTTCAACCCGTAAAGGACGTTTTCCAAACCAAATACGGTGTTTTCAAACCAAATAGGACGTTCTCCAGAAAACAACGACGTTCTCTAAACCAAATAGAACGTTTTCAAATCGAATAGGACATTTTCCGAACTAAATAGGACGTTTTCCAAACCAATTAAAACGTTTACCAAACCAAAGAAGACGTTTATCTAACCAAATACGAAAGTTTTTGCGACCCAGTTAAACGTTTTGTAAACCAAATAGAACGCTGCCTAAATCAAATGGGACATTTTCTAACCCGGCAAAAACGCTGCCATAAGCAAATAGCACATTTAAAACCAAATAGAACGCTGCCCAAAGCGAATAAGACATATTGTATTGGTTTAAAATTTTATAATTTATTTGGATGCAGATACATAGCGTCAATGTAAACAATTATATCAAAAACACTTTTTAGTAGGTCTGAAATTTCGCAACAAGCTTAATACTGTTTTTTTATAGGCTTCTGTACTTTTTATTGTAAAAACACTCCTCTTGTACACTTTTTACTTTTATCTAATAGATAAAAAGATGGTAACCCACCCTACATGTCTACTGACCCTCCACGAGATATTTGGCTTCTCATACGTCTTCATCTCAACCATATCCCTTTTTTTATTCCACTGCAAAACTGCAGGCCTCGGAACCCGCTTACGCCATACTAATAAATGTTCGGATATCCAGTTTTATTGGCGTCAGCGAGCGTCTACTGCAATTTAGCGCTTATAGTATAATGTTATGGACCATTGCACTATAGGCACTTACGATACAAAAAAAAAATGTACTAATAAAAAATTTGCAGTAAATAATAAAAAAAGCATTTTTAAAAAAACATCAAATAAAAAAAAGAGACTCTAAAAAAAAAAAAATGTTTGCATTTTTTTAGACTATTTATAAAAAAAATAACTAATTAATTTATTGATCAATAAATCTTGTTTCTGTGGCCGCCAATGTTAGATTTCTTGCTACGTGATCGAAGTAACAGTAACGATTTTGTATAGTTACTTTTCTTATTGCATCATTTGTTATTGCCCTTCTTGGCTCTGCACAACGAAGCTTCTTGTCGTGAGCGACCTTCATACAGAATACGACGTTTAGATGTTGTAACTTTAGAGAAAACTAGTTTAATGGGGTTATTCATGTATGAATATAGGCTCAAAAACTGTTTAAATAACTTGCTGCACGAAAGGAGCTGTTTATTCATTCTGCTTGTACAATCTTGCATTATATATATATATCATTGTATTCTCCATGTCACTCCTCTGATGCAGCGCAACTAGTAACTTTTTCATAAAAAGGATTTAACTTAATCGCATCTACGTTCCTATCGTCAGTTTTTTACTATAAAGTATGCCTGCAGAACTCATTGCCGCTATTAAAAATAAATTACTTCCTCTTACAGTTGGAACTCTTAATGGTGCCCTGGTTTCTTGAAGTGAATCTGGCTTGCGACCATGTAAACTGCAAGTTAATACAGATGATCAATTAAACTGCACTTTACTTTGTCTTTTGGTGCTTTATTAGTGGTATCGATGGCAAACGGCTGTCGGGCTATTATTTTGGCAGGCTCGTATACTCTTTTAAATTCCCGACGTGCTCTTTCTTAGCGTCACCATTAACAGTTAAACCCTATATTCAACGATTAATTATAGAATGAATTTTTTTTAGTTTCTAGTTTTTCTGTAGTATTATGCGAATTTGCGGCGGATTTTGGTTTCTACTTCTCGTTCTATTTTTGCAAGCACCAATTCTTTAGAACTCTACCTCGCCCACCTCCTCATTTATCTACTTGTACTTCTCCAGACGCTGCATGCCGAGTGTAACGTTCCGTGCAGAGTAATATTTTATGTATGCTGTACCTGCTGCATGTTGAGCGTTAATCCGTTTCTCGTAACAAGTTCAATAAGATACCTTTTGCAAGATTGATCAATTTTTTTGTTTGGTGAACTTTGCGCGGGAACTGCTTGTGCATCAGTTAAGTAGTGTTTTACTAATTCGTTAAGCACCGGCGCATCTCATTTCACAGTATCCACACCAATGGGTGCTTCTTGAAATTCAGGAACTTCACGTATTTCTTGATCTTGCATGAGAATTAAAACGACAGTTGTTAGATAAATATATAAAAATGCGCAAAAAAAAACACAAAAAAAAATCTTAAAACAAATTGGAGCCAAAATTACCTTTCCTTTTCGTTTTGAGCAGCGTTTCTTTTCTGATTTGGGCAGCGTTCTATATGGTTTGGAAAATGTTCTTTTTGACTTGGGCAGCGTCCGTCTTAGTTTGAAAAACGTCCTATTTGGTTTGGAAAACGTCCTAGTTAGTTTTGAAACGTCCTACTCAGGTTGAGAACGTCCTTTTTGTTTGGAAAACGTCCTGATCGGTTAATAAAACGTCCTGTTTGGTTCAGAACGTCCTATTTGGTTTGGAAAGCGTCTTATTTAGTTTAAAAATTGTCTTATTTAGTTTGAAAACGGTCTTTTTAGTTTGAAAGATGTTCTTTTGTAGTCAAAAAAGGTATATATATGTATTATAAATCAAAAATGTGAGTGCGAATGGTAAATGCTGCTTAAAAACTGGCATGATTATTATCGGGACTTTTTGTGTTTTTTTTTTCTTGTGTTATATTTTTATGTGCTTATTATCAGGAGGATAGGCTTCATCTCACCGATCGACGAGTTGAAGCCAAACTCGTCGAGGTCTAAATTTAAAAGGGGGCGCAACTCGTCGGTCGGCGAGTTACATCAGTTAGGACTTTTACAGCCATCTAATGATAAAAACACAATTCGTCGACCGACGAGTTGAAACCACCCTTATAATTTAGGCTTTGACGAGTTTGGATTCAACCTGTCAATCGGCGAGTTGAGTGTCTTTCTTATCAGGACATTACACTAGTATACGTTTCAGAGTTAAAACGCAAAGGTACAATGTAAAATCGAAAATCCGTTTATTGTAACTTATTACAACATTACCTTAATTACAGCCACCATGGATAATTGCAAATTTGACTATAGAATTCCTGGTTAATAGCCGCCTATTTATATGTATCTTTTTTATTGTGGTAAAAAAGCGTTTTATGTTCGAAACGGTTTAAAGTAAATGAAGAGAAGAAAGAAACTTTTACGTATATTTATTATATTACAAAAAAAAAATATGAAAAGTTACAAGCATTTATTTATGCGATATTTTTATTGCATAAAAAGAGTAAATCTTGATTAATTTTTTTTTTAATTCATATCTGTAAAAGAAAAAAAAATGTAAAAAAAACCAACGCTTGATTTAGACAAAGATTACTTGCAATGTTTTTTATTGTATAATTCTTACATTGAATTTGGATCTCAATACACTACAAATGCATAAATTATGAAGCAAGTTGTCTTAGTACAATATTTAAACCGAAAAAAAAACTAGGTGAACAGCTAAAATACTTGCCCTTATAGTTTTTTGGCTTATTTTAAAAAACCTGCTATTTCTTTTTTCAATTGAAAACTCTTTTTTTAGTTTTGTTTTTAAAACAGAAAAGTAAATCTACACTTGTATTATGTAAAAAAACGGGAAAACGTTGTTAATATCGCAAATAAAAAAACTGTGCGGAATTGTATGTTCAAATAATTTTTTGCATAATATAAGTAACCTGCTTTCAATCCTGACGTCTAAAACGCGCATTCATGCGCGTCCATATCGATAGACAAAAACCGCGCACAATTATGCAATAACTGCTTTTAATTTGCACGAAAAAAGTATATATGTCGTTTTTCAATAAAGATATAAAACTGGTAACTAGCATGCCAGCCTGGCTTTTGCTATGAATATGTAAAAGAATTCTAATGGTGTGCGCGGTATATTCCATTGGGACCTTATAGAATAAGTAAAGAACAATTGTGAGTTGCATACTCGGGCTTGAGAACCCAGTGAATTAATGTTATGGATATCAAAATTTTTCGATTGAATACTTTTTCCGGTGAAATTTACATGCGTTGGGATTTCTACATATTTTTAAAGCAAATTTTAAATTATATTAAGTAGTAAACTTAATATAGACCTGTTATTTAAATAAGTCCTTCTAACTGAAATTCCGTAATAAAGAATTTTAAATAAAACCTATAGTAAAACCAGCTATGTTTTTGCTTGTATAGAAACAGGTAATACTCAAAAAAAACATTTAGTATAATTAGGCTTAATAGAATCCAATTACCTTTTTAGCATTAAAAAGACAAACTCGAATAAACATTTAATATGTTTATTATAAAAGATACGTTTTGTGAACAATGCATACATCTTTTACATACGAATCTTGTAATTAATCGATTTTTGTACATAAAACCTATTTATTTTGTAATTATTAATAGAAAATTCTTAACAAATAAGTTCAATTACGACAGCTAGTGCAAGGAAAAAGTAATTCTTTTACTTTTTACTGATATGCCATCATACATAGCTTTGTGTAGTACGCATGGTATCTTTTTGTTGCATTATTTGCAATTGAAAATACGAAACCCTGCTTATTAATCATTTTAATCGCCAGCGTGTAAATTTTGCTTGTTCTATATGGCACAATATAAACAGTTATACTTTAAAGGTATTTATATTTTATCTGCATAATTACAATCTCTTTTTGCAAGTTTTTTTTCTGGTTTACAGATACATATCACGGTCATTAAACGACCGAACAAGCAATAAAAAACGTTTATAACATAATAAACTGTTTTTTTGTACTCCGCGGACATTTTAAAGACAGTATATTTTTTTTCGTAAAAGAATTGGTGCTTTATAGTGAAAAAGGTATGCCTGATATGCACAAAGAGGTTGCATTTTTTTATTGTTTTGTGTGTTGCTTTTTTTTACAGTATCTTTTAAATTTTCTTCTCTATAAAGAGCTAGGGGATTTTTGTGCCATATCAATAGATTTTTTTTAACTGAAAACTGTATTTTTTTATATATACTACATTTTTTACTTGATGTCTTATTACATATTAAACATAATTTTTTCAAAATAAGTTTAAGCTCCAAAAAACGCTTCCATTGTGGACGTTAAACAATAATTTGTTAAAATTTAAAATTTTTGGCATGAGAGAACAAATAAAATATTTCTCCACAATTCACTATGCAAAAGGCCTTTTATTTAAAATGATATTCTTGTAAACAGTCCTAGTGTTATGTCTAAAAATTTGGAACAATTTTACATTTTTAATAAAAAAATATGTAATAGCAGTAAAAAATTGAAGTTAACATGTTAAATTATAGCAATCAATCGAAGTATGACGTTGATACGTGCACTCACACCACAAAGTATAGCTTTCTTGTGTTTTTTTATCTGAACGTACGTTTTAGATAAGATTCTTGCTTTACGGCTATGAATTGTTTTTATTTTCTTTGTTTTAAGGGGGCAGGCGCGT
>JAQFYM010004579.1:0-15129 GCA_034694785.1 Agrenia bidenticulata
AATAAATAAAATATTAACCCTTTCAGCTTCGACATCACATATATGTGATTAATGTTTTATACCCCTAAACGCGCAAGATCACATATACACCCTCTGCCCCAAATTACTTATCACCTTTTTTCCTTATTTAGCCCTAATAAAGGGGTAAAGTGGACAAGTAATTTGGGGCGGAGGGTGTATGTGATTTGACCAAAAAAAAAATGACATTAAAAAACAATAATAAAAAACAAAACATGTCAAATATAGATTTGAATGGTTGCATAATTACATTGTGTACAAAAATTAGAACATTTTACTATCAATCTGAAACATCCTAAGGACCAAATTTAATGATTTTGATTTTGCTTCCTCGATCATAAAAGTTTGCAAATAAATCACATATTTTTGACAGACGCCGAAAGAGTTTAGATAACTTTAAAGTATAATATCGTATTATAACAATTTTTAAACAAACTTGGCATATTAGAGTCAAAAAATAGTATAATAGATGGTAATCAACACTCTTAAACAATCAAAAAACCAATTAAAAGCTTACACGTATCGTTGCTTTTGTATAAAATTATACGCAATAAAATTATACGCTGGGGTTTATATTTTATAGTGCACTCCAAGGTATTTATAATGCTGTTTTTTCCACGGCTAGGAAAGGTTAAGCAGTTTCTTTTTTTTAAGTTAACCGGTTAGTCTTTTATTTTTATATACGTTTTTTACTTAAACATAAACAAGTTTAGTCGCAAAATTTTTTATATAAAAATGTAATCATAAAAATAAAAAAAGAGCCCCTTGCATAAAAACCATAATTAGTTTCCAACCTAAAACGCAAATAATTTAATTATGCTGGTATACCATAAAAAAACATTTATTTGTAATATCTTTTCAAGAGTAGCAGACACGGCAGTAATCAATTGTATACATACAAAAAGATGTGATTAATAAAAAAACATGCGCATCGAACTGTTAGAAAATATAAGTCTACAAAAATGACACTATATTTGCTTTTATGATATTTTCCTATGGCTTTGAGCCAGTGGCGTACCCAGTAATTTTTCTAGATCAGAGCTAGTCAGTGTTTTCGCAAAAATACTGGATAAAAACACGATATATGAAGTGCAAAATCTTAATTATTCATTTTTTCAAATTCTATTAATTTTTTCTTTATTCTAGAATTATTTAGAAAAAAAATCTCTGCACAAAAAAAACAACCTTTAATTCAGGCGAAACTTGTTTTTCTAGGGAGGCACGTGACCCCCTCCCCTTCCCCATGGGTACGCCAACGGTTCTAGCTATACTAATAATACAAAAATAGAAAAATATAGCCAAATAAAAATACTATATATGTAGTGTTTTTTTTACAGATACTACACAATTGAATTTTATTTAAAAAGCCAACCCAGTATTCATGTAGTATTAATGCATCCTAAAGTATTTTAAATTTCAATATCTATAAAAAATCATACACTATATTTAAAAGCTTATGGAAAGGTATTATATTTTAGAGCTATGTATATTACAAAATACGTTGATCGTGATTTTAGTCCTTACTTGTAACTTTTCCTTTTATACTCTATTTTCTTTCTAGATGCATAAAAACTTTAATATAAAATACACTATAACAAAGTACTGATCGACTAATTGGTTACTACACTTATAGTAACAGTGTAAAGTAAGGTAAAATTTGAGTGCCCGGTTAATGGAATACACTGGCGTTTTTTAGCTGTTTTTTCCAATTTTGCTGTTTTAAAATTTGCCAAACCGGTAATTTTTTACCATTTTTTACAACCCCAAAGTTGACAGAATTTGACAGATAACAGTTTGATTTAATATTTATGTTTTCTTTTATTAGTTGTCAAAAAGTAAGTATTATTTTTGAGTTAGAAAATACAGATTATAACTTGAACACCTAAAAAAAACCATCCAAAGACCATTTAGTGCTAATACTACGCATAAACTTTGTAAACGAAAACAGGTAAAGTTTTTTATGTCTTATTCTACAATGTATACCGCAACTAACCGATAATATGTAATATTAGTCACAAAAAAATATAAAATCGTTGACAAACATTATTATTCGTATCTAGTACAACTGTAGTACAACACATTTTCATATTTTTTCTGTAAAATTAGTTCCTAATTATATGATTATTAAGGAATAAATTTTATTGGTTAGTGTATTATTATATAGTTGTAAACTTGCGTTTTTATATGCCAGATTGATCTGATTTACCAATTTTGTTATTAAGTCACTGATTCTTTTTTTAACGCATATAACATTTTTTGTAATGTTTTTTGTTAATTACCTTAAAATTGATATAAGTGGTAATTTTAATGGAAATAAAATTACTTCAAGTGTATTTTCATCGTACTGGTTTTAATGTCGGTTCAAAAAGAAAAAGACTTACAAATTGAAAAAATCAATAGAGTAGGACTAGGGTTGTAAAAAATAGGAAATTTATTTATTAGATGGGAAAATTGGGAATAATCAAGGGAAAATTGATAATTTTGGAAAAATTGGGAATAATCAAGGGAAAATTGATAATTTTGGAAAAATTGGGAATTTTGGGATTATGAAGAATGATGGGAGATAAAAAGAAAATATGAAAATAATGGACAAAGTAGTGCATTTTTTTATGATGAGATAGTAATCACTAGCCAGCAAACTTTTCTAGATTACATATTATATAACTTATTCAACAAATGGATATAACTACATTTACTTAAACGTACTTATACCTAAAATTATATTTTAAGTGGCTGTTTAAAGAGACAGCTAAAAGTTTTTTACCACCAAAACATTTATGATTTGAAGTTCTTGTATAAGGATTTGTTTACGTGGGTGTCTGTTACTAATAAAATTTAATGTTTTTATTATCTAAAACTTTTAATAGCTTACATTTATTATTGCCATTATGTTAGTATGATATTTTGTTATATTTCAACTTTTCTTTAGTAAAATGATTACTTTTTTGTCATTACGGAGACATGTTTCTAAAAGACTATAACAATTAATACATTATTTCATAGTAATTTGATGCTATAGAATCAAAAACATGTTTTAAATATTCGCTATTTTACTTTGCAATCATGTTACAAACTATGTATTACAGGATATTGAAACTTTCTTCGTACATAAATAAGTAAAATTAAGAAAAAGGTTTATTGGTATAAAAAAGGCAAAAGAAAAAAGGAAGACAAAAAAAAAGCTGGAAAGGAATGATCAAAAAAACATTTAAAATTATTTCCGGTTTATATGATACAAAATTAGGGGTTTAAATGTTTGCTGTACAACCCTAGTCGTTTAAAAACACGAAATACTATTTTTTTTTTCGCATATTTGAACTTGACCTTTTATAACTTGCTTAGTTTTTATTTGACATTTTTTAAATGCTCTTTTATCTTTGTAACGTCTGGAGATAAATAATTGGTGACATCTCTTGCTTTAACTTACCATTCTTGCAATTTTGTTACATACTTCAAACTTATGTGTAAAAAAGTTTAACGCGTTTGATGTTTTGTCTCTATATATAAAAGGGTAAAATAAAAATTATAAAAAACTATACAAAATAAAAAACAGACTTCAATAAATTTAAATTCCCAATTTTCCCTTCTCAATTTTCCTTTCCCCAATTTTCCCGGTCTTAAACTAGGAAAAACTGGGAATGGGAAAATTCATTTACATCACTATTAACGATAGATTGTAAAAATGTAATATATTTTTTTCTGAAATGCCTGGTTGTCACAAATCACATTAGTTGTAGATTTTGACCAAGTGTTGTTATTTGTAACCACACAATGTTTAAAAAACAACCATAAAGGGCGAAAAGAATTTGCAGAATTGTTAACAAATGTGACTATAAAAAAAAATTATACATTTATTTACGACGTTTAACTTGCCAATAAATTGTACTTCTTTAAATTTTCTACGCATACGAATATACCTATAATTTTCTTATTGTGTCTATTATGCACTATATAATTTTGTTTCTGTACATTAATCAGGCCTGCAAATTTGTTATGATAAGTTAGTTTTTGTTCAGAGGCTAAAAAAGACTTTTCATAAATAAATTTCACTATTTGATTGAAAGAGATATTTATACGTAAAATCATTTTTTCTGGTCTGTTTTGACTTTTTTGCAAAGTTAATCCTTACAACGGGTCGCATCTTACAACAGGGTTTTAATACAATATTACACCGATAACCACAAAATAAAATCTTAAAACTGCAAATATCATATACTTACAGAGAGATTTTAAAAATACATAAGAATAAACGAGATAAAAGAAAACAAAGAGTAGTGAAAAATAGATGCGTGCAAGTAAAATACCTTTCTTTAGCTAGTAAAATTTCGCACTTGATTTTACCTTGCCTGATTTACGATAAAAAAGATCTTGCTTGCAATGCTGTATTAATATACAATAAAAATACGGTTACAAAGTTTTTTTCTACTTTTTGATCTTAAAACCTACAAAAAAACAGCATTTATTGTGTATTTGCATTTATAAGCCATATTTTACTTATAAATTCCACAATAAAACTTTTTGCGTATAAAATTCATAAAAAAAATACTAAATTTAACTGTATTTTTTTTCAACAGACCGGGTGATTTTTTTTTAAGCGTAAATTATGCATTCATGACATTATGATATTGTTTTAGAAAACAAATACAAAGATATTTTTTTTAGAAAAGATTTTGTCTTGGTGCTTTTGTTGAAGGGTCGGAGTTAGACTTGATGTCTACGATATAAAAGTTTACAGAATATAGTTTTATGCAAAACATAATGATGTTTTTTTTTTGTAATATAATCAATGTTATAAGTCAATGTTACTCTTGATGTATTCAATTCTTAGGTTTAAACAAAATATTATATAAATATGTATTTAAATTATGTTTTATTACGTGCCGTACGTTAATATTAATTTGATCTGCGAGAACACAAGATCACATTGTTATATTCAGGGCCGGTTTTACCGGGGGGGGGGGGCAAGAGAGGGGGCCCCCAAGAAAATTGAGAGTCAAAAATTACGGGAAAAACAAAACTTATACATATTAAATTATGTTACCAGTAAAAAAAAAAATTATGTTTTTATATTTTTATGGGCACATATGGGAACATATTTTTCACCGTTTTTAACCATAGAGGCCCCCCATTTTCTGGGGGCCCCACCCTTGATAGGACCGGCTCTGGTTATAATCAAATGTTGTAGAAGAAAATACTAATTGACGGTCGAAATAATGTGTTTTTGATGTTAACGATAAATTATAAAGAGGGCTTGTTTTAAATTCGCACCCAGGTATTTTTTTCTGGGCTTATAATTTATGAGCACATATTGTCCTGGAGTAAATGTGGAACTACATATTTTACGCCTGGGAACCAAAAAAACCTAAAAATTAAGAAAAATATACTAATTAAACTTTGAACGCAAAAAAAGACATAATACTGCAAATAAAGGCTAAAAGAATAGCTGCTAAATTAAAATGTGATTCATAAATTATAACAGAATAAATTTGCAAACATACAAAAATAGGATTTAGTATCCACAATTAGATTTTTTTTTACACTTTTTCTTTTATAGATTTTTTTCAGACTATATGTATTTTTTTCTATCCCCATGTCAACAAAGAAACAAGTATGGGCTCTTGACAACTGCAAGAAGCTATACATATCAGAAATTTCAATCCATGTATGAGTGTTTTAAGAATAGCAAAAGGGACGTTTGTAAAATTAAAACAGGCATAACAGATAGCTAGGGAAATATCAAATATTATAAATGGATTAGAAGCCAGACGTAAATATAATTATTTGCTAAAGAGATATAAAAAGATTCAAGATCTTTTAAAGAAGTCTGAAAGCCAAACAATCAAGTAACATATATATCCATATTAACAAGAAAATATAATAGATGATATGGACAAGACCATGGCAAGCATACCTGATAGAAAAAACAGTTTGTTTTTTTGGAAATTTGCCAAAGAAAAATAAAGATGACAGTAAAATAGTCCCAATAAATCTTTAAAAAATATGGGATGATGATCCAAAAGAGATACAACAATAAAAAAAAAATACTTGATGTAATGGACAATAATAACAACAAGAGGATATTTTTTTTCTGAAAACTGCTACTAAAAAATCCGCAAACTGTCTCTTCAGCAGAAATTAAAGCCCTTTTAGAGACGGTTTTCGTTTCGGAGACGAGAAAAAGACCATCAAGCAAGGAATCATAAAAAAAAGAAACTATTATGATTAAAATAAAAGAAAAAAAAAATGAATGATCAGTAGCATATTTCAGCAAAAAAAAAGATCAATTCGTAAAAATCAAAGTAAAACATTGTAAACAATATCATCCTTTTGTAATAAAAACATGGTGTGATTTAATTTCTGTTACTTAGATCTTTACATTTTATATATGCTTTCCATTTGTAACTGTCGATTAATATCTAATGAAATATTCTTTGATTGATTATGTAGTCTGTTCTAAAATTATTTTTAAGCCGTCAAACCGAAATGTAATCGCGGCGAAATTCGTTGAGCTTATCTGCAAACAGTACAAGCAGGGTACTACAGCTTGAATATGCTGTTTTTTAATAACTTTTTTGTACATGTAGTATATTTGCTGCTACATATGTTAAAACTAGATTTACGGTATACAGCTGAGTCGTCGTTTTCTCCGTAACAATTTCCAAAAACATTTCGTACTTGTATTTTGTTATCACACACTATCATTTGATTTTTAGCATAATAGTCTTTGCGGCATACGTACTCTGTATGGGTTATTTTTAAAGTAAAAATCTGTAAAAAAGTGCCACTAACGGCAAAAATAGTTTCGGGAAATAGTGATAGTCGACAAACCCCTTATAGAATTTATAATTATGTTTTCTTTCGAACAATCAATGTAATTTTATATTTTTGATATTAATAAATTTGTAGTTCTTTGAGTTAAACTGAAACATCTTGATGATAAATATCCAAATTTTTCCCTAAGGTACCGATAAATAATATTTCTTATAAAAAAAAAGTAAAAATAATTCACACGAAAAAAAAAATTTGATTTAAGTTGCTTTATTCTCCCTCCGTCCCAAATTAATTGTCGAAGATTGCCGCAAAATTGCCCCAATTTAAAGGGTAAGTTCGACAATTAATTTTAAACAAAGGGAGTATTATATTACTTTTGTAGCATACTATCCTAAGATTGCCTTGTTCATGTGAAATGAAATTGATGAACTGATTTTTGCTATATCTGTACGCACCATTTTAGTCCACTTTTATATAGAGTACTATTCTTGTTTTTCTTTTTGTAAAAATGTTGTAATTCTGTCTCCGTGTTCTCATCTAACATCGAAAGATACATTTATAACAAGTTCGTGTTTGTTTTTTAGGGTAAAAGTGATACCAGAAAAAAAAAATAATATATAGTTTATTTTATACAGAATTTTGTTTACAGGATTAAATGCATGTTCCTATGTTTTTATTTTTTTATTTTCTAAAATGATTTTTGCTTATAAATATTTTATAGTCAGTCTGGGTCTAAAACCTCATAGAGCTTCCTGAAAGCTCGAAATTTCCCGGAAACGACCATTTAGAAAAATTTATGTTTACCATCGCAGGAATTTTGTCCCTGGCATTTTCCTGGGTCTTGCCTGCAAGAAATTTTTACCCCTTAAGTTATAACAAAATCCCCTGGGTGCAAAAATGAAACACGCCCTAAATAATTTAATAATAATTAAAATTATGAATATGATTAGCGGTTATAAGTACTGTAAAAATAATTGGTAATCAGATATCAAGTTTTTAAGTATGACATCTAAGTTGTAAAAAGAAACTTAGGCGCTCAAATATAACCACTCTAAAGCTATATTCATATCATAGTAAAAATAAAAATGGTGACTAGTCTCGACTAGTGTGAGTATTTATCTTGCTTTAAGTCGAATTTCAAATACCAAGTTTTGCGTTTTTTTCTAAAACGATCACCGAAACTTTTTTAAGTATCTTCCCCTATAAGAAATTTTTATGTTGCACTTTAAAGTATTAATTAAATTTTTTACTTTTTTTTATGCATAATATTTTTTACTATAAAAACAACGGTCTACGCTTGTTCTCTAGCCTTTATTGCTTATAAAAACTACATAAAAAACTGGCTTGATATGCGGAGTTTTGCGGCGAATTAGACAGAAACCAACTACTCAAAAAATTTTACCTGTTAGAATCCACTTATGTCTTGTGTATTTTTTATTAACTAGTTATGCGTAATAATATTATACCCGATTAGGAAAAATGCTTAAGAAGAGTCTATGATAGATAACAAAATAAATCAATAAACGCCAATTTTGCTTAAAAAAATATCACGCAAAGGTCTTAAAAAAAATAAATATATGGTCTCAATTGCTCCCTAAAAACTTGACTCATAATTGGTTATAATAATTGTAGGCGCAAAAAAATACATTTTGCTTGTTCTTTTTCGCGATTTTTTTCTTTATATACGCAAATAAATATAAAATACTATAAGTCACACAAAACCCTTTTAAACAAAAAATTTGCAATTCATAAATATATAAAGTTAAAAATTAACGTTTAACTAAAATAATTGAAGTTATTACTGTTATGTGCTTTTATACTATACATGAACTGTTAATATTTTGCGCTTATAAAAAAAATTATATATTATCTTTTTTAACTTTTTTGCGAAGAAATCTTTTCTGTGCGTATGTGTAAAAAAATCTTTTTACTCGGTTTAATTAAGAGCGAGTATTGAGTATCTAAATCACGACCGAGTATTACACGTATCAAGTATTTACATACACGATTACTTACCTTAGTCGCGACGCAATCATTTTTAAGCTTTCAATGAATTAAAAATATAAATAAAATTACAAAAAAAACAAAAATAAATATAATCTAAATTTAAATTAAAATTATATATGATTAAATCCATAGTAAAATATAAAAACTGTTTAATAATTGAACCCTCGTTATAAATCTTAAAATGTATATTTTAAAGTTTTTAAAGGCATTCTATGAATTCCGATTTCATATTATATATACTCTACCATAATAACAAGAAAAAATGCCGTACCCAACGTTTGTTGTTTTATTTATGTACTATTTTGGCAAAAATTATTTACTAAAAAAATAATTTTTTATTTTTTTGTATTTTTGCATTTTGGCATTTTAAGTTCTTTTTCTGTCTACAGACTAGGGATAAGAACGAATCTTTTTTAAATTATGATCTTTTTTAAAATCATGATCTTTTTTTCGATCCTTTTAAAAAAAAGGTCTATAGGATCTAGATCATTTTCGATCATTTTTATTCATTTTATATTTTAATTATTACTCCACCAAATGACATCAAAAAATATATGGGGTTATGTAAAAATCCTATATTGGGATCCAAAATTTATAAATGCTGATTTCTTTATACAATGCTTAAATATTTAGCATGTAGAATATAAAATTTAATATTTACTGACAATTTTACAAAAGGATTTAATATTTTATATATAAATTTACATTTTCAAAAATGTTTATAATTAAACAATTTTACGCAATCAACCTATTTTGAAAAACTACATTATTTCTTTGGTTTTTACTAGAATTAATCATGTGATCTAAATGGATCTGATTTTAGTAGTGATAATGTATCTAATTTTAGATCAATAAATATGACCCGTATAGGAGCTAGATCAAGATCGGAAAAGATCAGATCCTTATCCCTACTACAGACAAATTTTAAATACTTTATTTTGCTAAAAACACATAGGCAGGAAAAAAAAACAAGACGACATTATATAAACAGTTTTTACCGCGATTCTACGTACATATGAAATATTAATAGTAAATAAATATGTTTTTTTTTTTGTTTTTTTTGTTTATTGCACTATATAATGTGTCATTTTGTGTGTATGTACGTGTTTGGAGATCGCCAGCACCCGAGGTTTTTGCGTTTTACTACAGAAAAAAATACCCGTTATATTTGTGGGTACCCAGGCCAATTTATAGATATTTATTATTAATAAAAAAGTATTCTTGATGTAGCAAAAAATATTTTTGCATACTAAAATAGAGTGTTAATATATATATATATAATATTGCAAATAGTATGGGTAATTTTATATTGATTAATTTGCATTTAATGTTCTCTTATATTCTACACTTACGCATTATTAGTATCTTTTTTATTTTTAATGACACTTTGCAAAATATATTGTAGTAAACGCAGTTTTGTAAAAACACACTTAATGAGCGCAATAAGGGTATAAATTTTGCCTTTCAGTAGTTTATTATTCTAAACTTGCAATATTCTTTACATAAAATACCAAGTTTATGTACGTATTATACTAGAAAGTAAGAAAACGTAACCATATTAAAGACTGAAATTTTTTTAGCTATTAATATATAAAACTTATTCAACCATTTCCCTAAATAAAAATAACATAGCTTATAATTATTTCAGGCGCTTCCTTTTTTGTAAAGGAGCTATTGATGTTGATAACCCTTTTTTAAACACGTTTAAAATATATTTTTAATGTTTACAGCGTAAAGCAATATTTAACTGTTACATATTTATTCTAATTGTATAGATTTTTACACTTATGTATATGAATTTGCCAAAAAAAACGAGCATTCAGTGTGACTACTTGCAAAATATACCATTTTGTATAAGTTTTTATTTCTGCAAACTATATTGTCTACGCATTATTTGTATCATAAATAGGCAAACCATAAATGCAGAAAAATTTTGCAATTTTCAGCATTTAAAATAAATTTCTGCAAGATATTGCATTTAAAAAATTATAAGATATTTTTATACCAATGAAACCATATATGGTTTTGGTTATACAAACCTCTAAGCAAAAAAAAATACTACAAAAAATACTCATTTTAGACATTGACATAAATAATTGTCTTATTTAAAAAATTTTAAATAATTACTAAAAAAAGCCGAAAGAAGAGTAACATTATAATATTAAAAGACAACTTAAAATATCCAAAATTTTAAAAATTATAAATAGAATACGTAAATCCTCATTTTTTTGTGTCAATAAAAACCAGAAACTGTGAAATTTGTAATTTCAGCATCTGTTTATTTACACTTATTATGCAGTAATAAAAACTTAAATTACAAACAAACGTTAATTTTTTATAAATTTTAACCTGTCTTAAAAAATAAGACTTTTATATATATTTAGTTATGAGAAGTTTCATTAACATTTGTCTACATTAGTTTTTACTGAGTAATTAATTCGTAATTTAAAATCCCAGACATTTAAGGAGTAAAGTCAAAAATACAAAAATGCTGAAGTATTTAGAATTTAAAAACACAAATCTGTTGTTTATACAACTTAGTCTGCATTTTAAATTTTTTTCTGCATTTGGTCCGCTCTAATCATTCACCACTTTTGATAATATTTTTTTCCTAAAAAATAAATTACTGAAATATGGCACCACATTTCCTTTTTAAAGTAACTAATAATGTTATTTAATACTGTAATTGAAGCATTTCGGCATAATAAATTACTGTTAACTTGCATTTTTGAACCTTATATAATATCCGGGTAACTATTTAAAGCAAAAAACAAAACAAATAAGATATTTAACTTTGGTATGACAACACAACTTGTGTACGAAGAACCACGCAATTGTACTGTCAAAATGCGAAATTATAAAAAATACCGAATTGCATCTTCACAAACCGAAATATTTCTTCAAAAATACGAACTAGGGAATAATCCTTTGTAAAATCATGCAATATTTAATTAGTATTTTTATGTTCATATCGTACAAGTCGATCTCATTTTTTATGGTGAAGTAAAGGATAAATAGTGTCTACTTAAAAACACAATGGTGAAAAAATTGTATTTATAAAGCTAATTTGTAACAAAAAAAACTTTTTTTTAGTATTTCTTTACGTGCAACGTACATTTATAAGTATCTAAATATTCCTACAGTATTTTAGGAATATATAAGGTAGAAAACTAATGTTAAGCGTTTTTAAAAAGTTGTAATAAATATTGCCATTTTAAGTTTATTCTATTTAATTCTTTTTTTTCTTTATATTTTGTTTTTAAAAAAATTTTATCTTTGATTATTTTTTTAATTGCTTCTTTTTATATGGATAGCGCCGATAAAATAAATAAAAGGTTGCTGTTTTTTCATGTTTATCTAAAATTTTACTTCTTATATATGAAATCTGTATTTTGTTTATTAAATCATGTACAATTCACATACAGCATGACCTTTTAGATTTTTTAAAAAACTATCTATTTATATTAAAAACAACTGCAAATATTTACTTGTCAATATATAACTGGTAAATAATTCAAATTGAATTCTTATGGGGGTTCTAAATATGTAAATTAAAATATTTATAAAAATTAGATTTATATATCAGTTAAAAGACAAAAATAGTATATACTCCCTCTGTCCCAAATTACTTGTCCTCTTTACGCCTAAATTGGGGCAGACTTAGAGAGAAATCAGACAAGTAGTTTGGGACGAAAGACGAAGCTGGTATATGTGTTTTTATATAAATATAGCCTATCATTTAATCAACCTAGATTATATTTTGTACCTTAAGAATAATCCAAAGTACTAGAAAACCATATCTCCGAATATGGTATAGCCATAATATATATACCCACTTTTAAAGGTTCTTTTATTATGGCCATTCATGGTTGCCATAGATTTCTCAGTTAAACTTTAATATTTTAAAAATATAAACGTGATAATTACTATAGAAAATATTTAATCTTTACTTTTTAATACAGCAATCGAAAAATATAAAAAATTACTGCAATAATGATATCAATTCATTTAAAGGTCTTTTGTCTTTTATAATCTTTGCCGTGGATAAAAACCACGGTCCATCCATTGTGGACATACTGCAAAATAAATTTCAATTTTTATATGTTAAATTAATGAAAAGATTTTTGCAGTCCTTTTATTAATGGAATTCATATGGCTCCTCTCCTAATACTTTTATGTAATCAAAATGTTGAAAGCTCTAGATATATGTTCTATAAGCGCTTTTATAGTCATAAATATGCCAAAATAAAAAATATATTCAGTAGGATTTTTATTTACATCTTGTACAATAATTAATCTTATATATTTTAAAGCAAAATAAATATTTTTCAAGGAATTTTCCTTTTCTCTTTTCCTGTGTTTTACCTATTAGTATCCTATCCGGTACAGTATTTACTCTCTAGTTGGCGTACTCTGAAGATAACAATTTATAAAAAAACGCAATTATAAAATAATGAAAGCAAATATAACAGGTATATTACAATTTTATATGTTAATAAAAGTAAATTTCAGCGACTGTGGTCTATCAAAGTAAACATTTTTTCCTTTGGATATACCAATTTTACCATCTTCAGAGTCACTGTTTTTTTGCTTCGTTTTTCGAGAAAAAAATATAACTCATGTTATTTTTGTTCAAATATAAAATTCAATTTTTTTAAAACATTTTGCTGTCAACTATTTACAAAACCACTGTATTTAGGATTTTTTTTTACTGCAAAAACAATGGCGGATTAAAGGGGGCGCTGGGGGCATGTTCCCCGGGCCCCTGGCTAAGACGAATTTAAAAATTATTTACATTGGATTTTTTTTGCAAAAAAAAAAAAAAAATTGTGACCTATGTATATACAAGTACATAAAAAAAGGCAAGATTTTACAAATAAATCTTATCATTGTACTCGCATAGAATTTCTTTTTTAATGTTTTTAGCGATTTAAAGGCGTTGCCCAAAAAAATCTCTACATGAATGCCTCTATAGATATTTCTCTACAGGGAAAATCTAAATAGTGATTTTTTTTGAAACACTCACTTAATATATTTTTTTTTCATTTTTGTATTTTATATTCGTAAAATATGTCATTGTATTTTTTTTTACTTAAATGTATTCCTAATATTATTTGTATGACAAAATAATTTTTCTAGCCATAGATTCCTTTATGGGATTTTTTCCGGGATTTCTCTTTAGAGATTTACCCCTTTTGAAACTACAAAAAATATTTTGGCGTGAATCTCTAAGAAGATTTTACAGGCGTATCCTATCTAAACAAATCATATAGAGATTTTTTTGGGACACGCTTTTATGCAAAATTAACACAATCTTATAAACTAATTTGGACATTTTGTATTGAGACGGTTTTTGTAATAGATCCTTAATTAATAATTTTATAATTTTTACTACATAATATATATATAATTTTAAACAAAGGTTTGCGCATATATTTTTTTATTAAATATCTTAAATCATTTTTATAAAATCATCTAAATTTATATCTAATAAAAAAAATAACAAACATGAATGTGTACTATATTATAAAAAACTGCATGGATGATCGTTTTTTTACAGCCTGCGCAAAACAAAGTACAAAGCCTTTTCTTATTTATATATCCATGATTATCATAATTTAAATGTGTTTTCAGTCAAGCAGTGCTCATTAAAACTATTTGCTACTAACATGCATATTGTTGCTTTAAGCAAACTATAATATGTATAAAAACTAGGCTTTTTTTTTACTTTTGTACTGTGATGTGGTTACGTATATTATAAGAATTGTTTTTAGTATTTTGATTAAGGTTTTTAGACACCTATGCCTTATAAATATGCCAAAAAATGTTTTTGTATATTGAAAGTTTATCTGAGATTGCTTTTTATGTTTTATGGTAATTATTGTTACTTATAAAATCTTTTTAATGCATTTATTGTCACTTTTTACTTTTTATAGAAGTAATTTTGTTTGAAAGTTTTCTTTACTGCTTTATTATAGGGGTTGCGTGCTGATTAATAACAAAATTTGCTTAAATTCATTTTGTGTTACCTTTAAGTAAAAATATTGTCGGCAAATTAAAGTAAAATTTACACTTAATTGTGTTAGAATTATGTTTTGTAAAAACGAAAAAAAAACAAAATGTAATTTTTTAAATTAATTTTATAGTAATATTAACAATAAATTTTTGTTTACTATACTTATCAACTATAGTTTACAATTTGTCATGTTGTATTATCATACGTTTTGATGTATCGCAATTTGAAATGGGGGTATTCAGGACAATTCAAACAAATTTAACCAAATCCAAACTAAATTAAAAAATCCAAACTAAATGATAAAAAAACAAACTAAA